>PVJH01003887.1:12386-134302 GCA_004026705.1 Nesogale talazaci | reverse complement strand
CATCACTAGTCTTGATGGATCATCTATCCTAAGTTTCCCATGTTTCCAACTTCACTGTACATCTCCTGGTCTAGCTGGATTTATGTGGTAGAATTGGGGTCATGATAGTGGGTGGGAGGCAGCATGGGAACTAGAGGAAGGTTGCATATTTCATAGCTCCTACCCTGTATCTTAACTGACTCATCTCCTCCTTGTAACCTTGCTGCAAAAGGATGTCACCTCACCTATTGATGGGCTTTGGGTTCCCAATCTGTACTTCCCCTCATTAATAATAATACAATTTTAGCTCATTGATGCCTGACACCGGATCCCTTCACCACCTCATGATCACACAAGCTGGTGTGCTTCTTCCGTGTGGGCTTTATTGCTTCTGAGCTGAATGGCCGCTTGTTTACTCAAGCTTTTAAGTCCCCAGACGCTATATCTTTTGGTAGCCGGGCACCATCAGCTTTCTTCACCACATTTGCATATGCACACATTTGTCCTCAGGGATCATATCAGGAAAGTGAGCATGCAAAGTTATGCTACAAAAACAGTTTTGTAATATATTTATTTAATTTTTGTTTGCTTGTTTTTGTTTGGGGGGGGGGCATCACTGCCATCTGGTAGCCGTGGGAGCTACCCAGCCTTGCTCCTGGAAAGCCGCCACTGGATTTGAACCGCCAACCCAGTGGGCCGCAGTCCTGCACTCCACCACTATGCAACTGGGGCTCAACCCAATATATTTATTTAATCTTAAAATACTGCATGACGTGAGACAAATTATTAAAAAGTGGGACATCTGGTCACCTGATAACAGTCCTGGTTTTATTTCTCAGGACAACACCGTGGTCGTTCAGCATTGAGCGACTCCCTGCAAGGTCAGCAATTTAAAACCACCAGCTGCTCCTTGGGAGGAAGAAGAGTGCTCTGCTCCCACTACAGACCCACACATCCCCCAGGGGCACTTCCGCCCTGTCCTTCAGGCTCCCTGTGAAGTGGCATTGACTTGGAGTTTGGGTATAACACAGTTGTTTGGGGGTTAACGCCTCTTTTCCTTTACGTCAGTTGAACTCATGCCAAGAAAATAGAACTCTAACCAGGACACTGACAAAGAAAATGTCAATGAGGATTTACAGGAAATGCCCCACTCCACAATGCCCTTCACTTCCCATGACACAGATGCCACTGCAGTGTTTTTGCTTGTCTTTCAGTTTCTGCAATAGTTGTGTCAGCTGGATAATCCTGCATATAATACTACTAATAATAGCAACAAAGCTAGTTAAAGTACAAACGTTCATCATTTCTCCTTCATGATTCTGTGGGTCATTTAGGTTATGGTCTCGGCTAGCTCGAATGGCCTCTGAAGTCTTGAGGGAAGTTCAGTGCAGTAGGGTGGAGTCAGGCAGCCACAGAAAGCACTTCATCTCCGCGTCATAAGGTCTCTGGTCCTCCCGTTGACAGAGTGGTTCGTGTGACTGCAGTGTTCCACGCGAAGTGTGCAACTTGCTGAACATCATTTTTTTTCTAATTTTGCCATTCTATTCCCTGAAATCACGTCTCTGGCTAGCCTAGATTGAAAGACTGAAGAAGTAGATTTCTCTCTCTCTCTCTCTCTCTCTCTCTGTCTGTCTTCTCTCTTTTGGGCAGAATGGCAAAGAAAGCTTGATGGTTGTTTCCATCTGTGTAATCTGATATGGAAAATACTGCAGCCTCAGACACCCTCTGGGGCAGTTTTACACTGTCCAGTAGAGTTGCTCCACATGGGAATCGATGAGAATAGAATTCAAGGGAAGTAGATTTCCAGTCCGCCCCAATTGTAAGATCTGTGAGGATGGGCGTAGCCTTGCCTTTGTGTCTTTTGATGTCCTTGGAACTGAGACATAAAAATTGCCATCACGCTAATTCTGACTCAAAGTGACTCTGAATGTCAGAGAAGAACTGCCCCCATGGGTGTCCGAGTCCACGAATCCTTACCCACTCAGGAAGCCTGACCTTCATCCAGAGTGGGGACTGGTGGTTTCAAACTGTGGGCAGCAGCCCGGCATGCAAACTGGAACTGACACATAGCAGATTTAATTTTAAAAAAATAAAAGACTGAAATTTAATGAGACAGGGAAACATTCAAGTAGCACTTCAGCGCACTAATTTTAAACATGGGGATGTTGTTGTCACCCTCGCGTCGATGTAAAGTGTTTCCTCTGCCCTTCAAAATTGACCTGAGGAGACACTTTCAAAAGCAATTACCACTCAAGATGTTTGGTATTTTTATGAAGTTTTTTGCCTTGGAAGGAATCATTGGTGTTGGGGGCATGGAATCCTTTTCATCTTTTGAACTGTGGTGTGTGTAGACTCTCTGCTCTGTCGGTGCTTAGGAGACTGGGAGCAAAACTGTTAAGTGAAGAAAAACAATCGCATCTGCTTTTTAAACAAGTGAGTGACCCTTACGTAGACTGTGGGTTCAGAGTGGCCAGCTCGCCATGTAAGCTTCAGGTTTCTTGCCTGGGACAGGAACGCTGATTTTTCAGACTGCTTTTGAGGATCAAGTGAAACACTGTGAAGCAGTGGCTATCGTGTCTGACTTGGACAGGATGCTCAGTCGAGTTTAGTTCCCTCTTAGTATGAACCGAAGCATATGACCGAATGCTGTCATTTGATGTGATAGCATTTGCCAGGGTTGCCCCACTCGGCATTGTTGACCTTTGAGGGGACTTGAGAGAGGTTGGTTAGCCTCATACCTGGTGTCTCTCAACCCAGGAGATGCTAGTCAGATCCTCCCAGCTGGGACAGCCCAAAATTCCTTCCAACATTGGCCGATGTCTCCTGGGGCTGGTTGACAATGCAAATAAGTTGTCCAGCTGGATAAATAAACAAGTCCAGAAAAATCTAAATATGGCTGGCTGGCCACAAATATTAATTATGCTTATAAAACTCTAAGTCAACAGCTGTTCTAAGGGAAATATATAAGCCCACCTTTAAATTTTCTTTTATCATCCTTTTACCAGTATGTTATCAGAAAGAACTAAACACACTCTCTTTAAAAGTACAGTTTCTATTAATTAGTTAGAATAAAAGCTCCATTAATACTTACAATCTCCTCACCATGTTTTTTTTTTTTTCATTGCGTATCAGTCATTGTTAAAGATGTCTGAAGCGAACTTCAGGTTTTAAATTAATTTTTTGATTATGTCATTGAATTGGATGATTAAGACATGAAAATGTATACTTTAATGAACAAAACTTTCCTTGCTGGTATTTATATCTTATTTTAGTAGTTGCATGATATTTAACTGCATGAATGAAAACATAATTATAGTTAAACAATCTGTTTCCCAAGGTCACTTGGTTTGTTTACAAGCGTTTTCTTTTCCCTTTCTGCAGTGACCATCCTTGCACTTAATTTTAATTTTAATTTTTTTTTGTTTTTTTGCGGGGGGACATCACTGCTTTCCGGTGGTGGGAGTAGGAGGCCCAGCCCTACTGCTGGAATTGAACCTCCATCCCAATGGGCCGCAGTCCGGTGCACACCCACTACGCCACTGGGGCTCAGCCCTGCAATTAATTTTTAAACACTCGTTCAAATACTTCTACAGGACAAATTCCAAAACATAGAATGCAGAGTCCAAGGATACTTACTCTCACATGGAATATTTCACAGTCTCACAGCACACATGTTCATACAACTATCTCACACTTCTTCAGCAAGACCCTGCTATGGGAAGATGCTCTACAACACATTCATTCTTAATTTATTACCTACAAGAGAAATGGTAAAAAGTCATCTCTTTTTCTTGCAGTTTCATTGCTATTGGAGATTTACACTTAAATGACATCTGTTGTACCTGAATATAATCTTCAAAACAGAAGCATTTTACCTATCTGATTCCAGCAGTCACCTAAAGACTCTGTGTCTCAAATTGTGCATATGACCCAACAGTAGATCATGATTGATTTCCCAAGCATCTTTGAGCATTAAATGTAATAGACTAGAGAGACAATATCTGAGTTAAGCTTGCATTGGGGCTCAATGTGCGCGCACACATGGATGGTCTGGGTTTGTTGTGGAAAATGTACTTCTTACCGTGGAATCGTGTTCAAAGGAGATTGAACTTAGAAAGATTGAACTTTCTAAGATTGGTCTTACAAAGATGTCCCTAAGTGAGACGAATAACCAAGCTCCATCCAGAACAGTCTACCTGTGCAGCCTTGATGTGAATTCACTGTCTTGCTGCCTAGCTGTAAAGGCTGGGTGATGGATTATGGTGCTGGTAACAGGATTGTCTCACCTGTTCAGCAATGTAGGACAGAACTAAACTAGTTTTAACATTTTTTCATGTAAAAAAAAAAAGAGCAACTCATTAGGAAAGTCATTGTTATCTAACTTAAAAACTCAGGCTGAGTAAGCAACTGAATACTAAACAAAGGGTTGGCTGTTTGACTCCACCCAGAGGCACTTTGGGACACAGACCCGGTTGTTTACTTCCAAAAGGTCACAGCTTTGAAACCTGTTGGAGCCCAGTTCTGCTCTGCACCCTTGGGTTTGCCACGAAAGAGCATCAACTCCATGGCAACTTACAATCATGACCTCTACCCCAAAGGCTCTGGTGGCACCGACAGCGACATACTCAACTGCTAACCGAAGGGGTGCTCATTCAGACATACCTGCACCTCCGGAGAATGGCCTGCATGTGTGTTTTTGAAAAACCAGCCTTTGAAAATCAGACAAAGAGTACATCTATTCAGATGTATATGGAGTGATCATGAATCACAATTAACCTGATGACAACTGGTTTTGTTTGGGTTAACCAGGTACATTTCCTAGTCCTCTTCAGTGGTACAAAACCTCCCTGAAAACCTTGCAGTTGGCTAAGAGAGATAATACGCTTAGACACTTCTCTGGAATCAGCGGAGTATCTCCCTTTCTGTTTCAAGATCCTTAAAAGCACAGGACGAGCAAAGGGAAGGGCGGCCCAGTAGGGGGAGTAGAAGGGGCTTTCCCTGGTCTTTCCTAATGCTTCAGTTTCAAAAGATTTGTTGATAGTTCAGATTTTTAGAATTAAAATTTGCCTTGCAATCAATGCATACTTTATGAAGAGATTCATCCTTCCCAAATTATTCTAGGTATTTTGATGTTTTATTTTTTTCATGGTAAATTAACATTGACATCACTCTAGGGTTTCTGCTACCTGTGTTCTTCACCATGGATTTAACTGGATGGCAAACTCTTTTTTAACAGTTCAGATTTTAGTCCTCACTCCAGGTACCCTGGAGGCTGCTGTTGATGCTCGTTGTTGGGCTTTAGAAACTCTGATTTGAGGCAAAGATGAAAGCATTAGCCATGGGTGGATGCTGGAGACTTGTTTCATGTGATGCTGGCTCAAATGCCTACGGTGTAGTGAGCTAAGGTTTTAGGTACCATAGGAATCGTGACAACTGACAATGCAACACTTCTGATAAAGCAAACTTAACTTGAGTTTTTAAAATTAGAGTGAGGACTGCTTTATATTAAATCTAAACTTTCAGGGATCTCAGAAGCTATCCACAAATGGAAAACTAGATTTATAATCTATTCGCTATAGGCACTGACCAGGTTCTGAAACTGTAACTCATTTAACCATTTCAACCTCCGTTATTGAAACCTTGAAGGAAAATTGTTTGAGTAGACTTAGGTGTTAAAGGTGCTCAGTTGCGACTATGTTGAGACCAAGGCAAAGGAAAGGGATCCTAATATTTTTACTGAAGGTTGAACTCCTTAGGTGTCCCAGAGATAGGGTTTTTCACGCGGAATGTTGCTCACATTTTGTCATCATCGTTAGAACTTTTGTTTTGCACAAGTAGTCTTCTTGTGATGAACTGATGGTCTCTCATACCATTGACCCTTGCCCCTGTTCCGACTAAGGACATCACACTTCTCCATCGATAGATCAAATTTGATTCTTGTTTATTTACTCTAGCGAGGTCCTCCTGTAAAATGGTCAGTGACATTGTTGAAGAAAGGTTTTCCCAGCGAATAGGTAGTTGGTCTTGCAAAATTCTATTACAGCCACTCTCTGGGCATCATTTCTATCACCATATTGTCAACTACTGATCCTTCTTAGTTTCTGGTTTACACATCCCAGTCCCCAGAACTTATCGATGCATCTTGATTGTATGTGTGATCAATTTCAGAAGGCAAAAGCAGCAGGAAATGGCCTGCTTCCGTGGAAATGCACTAGAAGATGTGAGTGTTAGGTCTCCTCACAAAAAGAGTCAGTGGTGTTTACTACGTCGAACAAAGAAAGTGTCAGTGGGATTGTTTTACAGTAAAGTGACCCTTTCTTAGGGTCTCAATTTGAATGGCTTGGAGAGAACATAGAGCCATTTCTAGGACTGTCACAAAGTTGATCAAGGCATTAAAAACAATACCCAGAGCTAAGATTTTATCTTCTTAAAGCTGAGAGAGTGATAAAAAGAAGCAGCTTTCAAAAAATCCAAATGTGTGTGATTTTTATCCCTAAGAGGAAGATGAGTTGTAGCAGACTCTAACTACTATTCTGAGCCTGATCTGAGGGTGTCCTGTGTAAGTGATAATTTTTTGATTATGCAGTGTTTGTGCTGTTTGTTAGATAGCAAAGAGGAACTACAAATGCCCCGCTCTAGAAGTCTTTAAAAAGGGGTGTGTATACTTTGCCAAAACAGCCTGAACATTGGGATGTTGAATAGAATATTTCAGGTTAATTCCAGGCTTACAGATTTGTTTTGTTTTAATTCACAGCTCCAGAATGGCAGAAGACGATCCATACATGGTAGGGCATGAACGAGTAAGTTAAAATATAATATATCCTCATTTATAATTTTGCTGTATAACTGTATTCCTATTTAAATATCTACAGTGAGGGCATTAGTAAAGCAGTATCAGGAAGATTTTAAAATCCGTTTTAGCAAAGTGTTCAAAGTTTTGTTCCTTTCACAGACTTTCTATGGGATGCCAAGGGAGGCCCATCGCAAAACAATGAGTCACTTCATGACATCCTGTCATTGCACAAGCTACTGCATACATTTTGTATGTGCTGCTGATCAAACAATAGCCCCTTAAAATACATATGTGAAGTTCATCTAAGGAGGAGACAGATTGATGCTGTGGGGAAATGTTTGGATTTAGAATCCGAAAACCTCTTAGTGCTGACTGTTTCCTACCTGCTCTTCCTCCACCAGTCGCCTCACTCTTCACCCCATCCTCACCTTTTCTCTGCTGCAAAACAGGAAAGCAAACTGCCCCACCCCACCTCCTCCCACCCCTCAAAACACCAGTTACTGCCCAGCCCACTGTGACTCAGGACAACCACGTGTGCTTGAGAGTAGAAGGACACGTATGATGCTCAGTGGTGCCACCTTTTGGAAGTTGATTGCCAGCCCTTTCTCTTGAGACCCTCCTGGGTGGATTCAAACCTCCAAGCTTCAGGCTAGTTACGTTACCCTGAGACGCCAAGTCTTAGGAGTGTGGAAAAACTCAGTGGATAATGCGCAGGATTGGGGGAGCTTTTAGAAAGTATGTTGTCAACGTGTCATTTCTGACTCACGTTGACTCCATAGATGACAGAGCCGAACGCTCATTTTTTGCAAGGATACCACCAAGGCTTTTTTTTTTTTTTTGCGGCATCACTGCCCTGGTGGGAGTAGGAAGCCCAGCCTTGCTCCTGGAGAGCTGCTCCTGGATTTGAACCGTCAACCCTTGGGACTGCAGTCCCGCACACAACCACTACACCACCAGGGCCCTTTCTTCCAGGGCATCTCTGGCAGGTCTTGCAGGCACTCCCTTCCAGGAAGCTGCTGAGCATGTTGACTGCTGCACCCTCCAGGGACTCCTGGGAAGCAAACACTGGTCCACTAGTAATCTTACACCAGCCGTGTGAAGCGCAACCAGTGCTCTTTGTCCTTTTTGCCTCCTTGGCTTTTATTTGGAAAAATCCCAAGCCTACAGAAATGTAGACTTGCTTAACAAATCTTCGCCTAACATTGTTGCTGACCAGTCTTTAGCTTCTCTCCCTCTCTTTCTTCAGTTGTCGATATATATCTATAGATTTCAAAGGAGCCCCTCGCTGGTACACACTGTGAAGCACTAGGCTGCTGGGAGTAGATTGGAAACGATGGAGCGCTGGATGATTGGTGGTTCTCTCTCTCTCTCTCTCTCACACACACACACACACACACACACACACACACACACACACACACCACAGGTGGGAGGCAGCACATCAGTCATTCTGTTCTGGGGAGACCAGGACCCCGAATCCCCTGTAGAATGTGTCTCTGCTCCGACGCACATGGAGCTGCCCTGACTCCGACAGACTAGACAGCAGCTAGCATTGATGAAAGGGCCTTCCAGACATTTGTGGGGAAACAGAAGAAAAGACGATGCTTAGATGTACACAGACACTCAGCATTGGAGCGCTCACCAAGCTCTGCAGTGGGAACCCATCAGCTTCCGCTTCCTTAACAAACCTAAAAGCCCTATGAAGCAGTTCTGCTCTGTCCTTAGGGCTGCCATCCGAAGCCTCTTGAGGGCAGTGGGTTTGGCGTATACACACACATGTATGTGTTTCGTATGAGCCACTTAAAAGCATGCTGGCTCTGGGGCCCTGAGTAGCACATACTAGCTACAAGGTTGGTAGTCAGAAGGGACTGAGAGGCAGGCCCTTCAGGAGACAGCCCTGGGCTAGATCTCTCTGTCTCTCTGAAAGATTTCATGCTTGAAAACCGAGTCAGAGTTGATTTGTTGGCAACAAGCTACAAAGGGTAGTTCCAATGGCATTATCAATAATTGAACACAAGGACTTTTTAAGAACGATTTAGACCATTCATGTTTATTCACTTAGCTATTAAATGAATGTATTCATTTAACCATTAAACCATTCATGTTTATTCATTCATCGGCTTTATCTTGCCAAAACGGTGGCTACATGGAATTGCAAAAATTAAAGGGACATGACCATTCCGTACAAGGGAGAGATATAGATAATTTCCAGAGTGACAGCGCTGAGGATCTGTCTAGAGTGGAACAGAAAAACTGAGAGAAAGCCTCGGACCCTGTAAGGGAAGAGCAGGTTTATGAATGATGCTGCCCAGAGGTCCACACTTCAGCTGCAACAGTTTGCTGGACGAGATAAGGACAAAAGGAGGCACGTGGAGGAGAGGAAGGCACCCACATGCTCTTATCTAATACAGTCCCTTTGTATTGGAATTGTGGTAGCAGACTATGTGAATAAATACAAATTCCAATTATACACATGCAAAACAAAAACCACAAAAAGCCCACCATGGTTTTGAGTTGATTCTGATACAGGGTGACCTTCTAAAACAGGGTGAAACTGCCCATGTAGCTTTCCAAAATCATAACTTTTTACAGGAGTAGAAAGCCTCAGCTTTCTCACACTGAGTGGCTAGTGGTTTTGAACTGCTGACCTTTAGATTAGCAGCCAACCCACCGCATAACCAGTATACCACCATGGATCCTTTATATATGCAAAGAATCAGAAAATAAAACCAAAAGTAAAATACTTTTTAAAGGATCCAGTATGCTTTCTATAAACACATAGCATTCATTATTCTTGGGTTCTAAATTGCTTTAAAGACCATATAGTGCTTTTCTGATATTCGATACTTTTTCTAATTTTATTGCAACAGCAGGAACAAATCTCAGATTATTGGTACATTAAAAACATTGTGTTATGCTGAGCCCCGGTGGCGTAAGTGGTTGAGTACGGGACTGCGGCCCTCGGGCTTGGCGGTTCAAATCCAGCGGCAGCTCTCAGGAACAGCGCTGGGTAGTTCCCACAACTACCAGAGGGCAGTGATGCCCCCCCAAAAAAACAAAAAAAACATTGGGCTATTGGTAGTACAAAAACACCTACATTTTACCTTTCACTTTTCACATACTGTCTCTAACAAGACACACTCGAGCCAGCATGAGGTTGGTTTCTGCTCTGCTGCCATGCTTTCCTGTCTATACACAGGAAATCTGATCAACAAGAGAGGGCCTTTTATGCCACACAAGAGTAAAACATGCTGAAAACACTCATTTCGAAAGTTTTTCTTATGTGGGCATGCTTGTGATCATGAGCAACCAGAGGTGGGGCATGTTCTGATATGTTCATTCTTGAGAGGAGAGGCCCTTGGAGTTTTTTTATTTTGTTTTTGCCTTGTCTAGAGCTTTCTATTTTGTATTTCCTAAAGCTAATGTATTCTTTTTAGTGTTTGGTTTGTTCTAGAATTTTCTCTCCACTCCCGAGAAGCTGCCTCGTTTCAGAGCTTCTCTCTTCATTGTCCGTATCAGAATGTGTTTCCCTGTCTTCCTATCCTCCATAAAGTAATAGCTTTGACATCTAACCACTTACCTATAGTTTCCTTCAGGACCCTAGGGTAAGAGATTTTCTGCTAGGTCACCTTTTCTGCTCTGAGTTGATGAATATGTTCTATAAGGGAGTCCTCTGTTTCCCATAACTATATTTTATTTGTTCCTTATATCTTATTTTCAGTGAACAATGAACAACAGCTTTACTGAGCTTCCTGTATGAGCTCTGAACTGGAACCACGTTGTTCCTCAGTTGAAACTGTGCGGCTTTCAGAACTGGGTCTGAAGTGTTCTTCACTGAGTAAATTTCTGTTTTGTTCTGCCTTACTCTTGAGTTAACTCTGAACGCTAGGTTCTGCGTTTGATTGACAATAAGTGCTTAATAAACACTAGGAGGTACATTGTGGTGGTGGGGGGTGTTAATTTATGGGGAGATCTTAAAGCTGATGTAACCTCCCATAGTTCAGTCCCGTCAAGCAGCTGTGTTTTGTTTTACTGCCAGTCCCAGCACATGTGTTCATAGCACATTATTCAAGAGCAAGCAGCATGATTTCTTTGCTGTCCACTCACATTTCGAACACGTGACTTCCTGAGACTGAATCAAATAGCCAGTTCAGAAATATCAATGTAGAATTCCAAATAAATCAAGTGGAAAGAAAAGTATGTTTTTAAGATCAGTGCTCTAGGATAGGCATTGATCTGTCAACCATAGGATCCATGGTGCAGACTCACCAACCACTCCAGGAAAGAGAGATGAGACTGTCTAAGTGCATAAAGATTGGCAGTCTCTAAATCCCCACAGAGGGTTATTATAAGTCAGAAGAGACAAAGTGGTCGTGGCATTTTTTTTGTTTTTAATCTGGCTCTTATTAAGATAAGAAACCCTGATGGAGCTGTGGAGTAGGTCTTGAGCTGGTAACCACAAGGTTAGCAGTTCAAACTCAACAGCTGCTCCTCAGGAAACAGGGGAGGGAGACTAATCCCATAGAGGTTTACAGTACCAGGGACCCAATGGAGGACCACTCCGGGTCAGGTGAACTCCATGATGGCCACCGTGGGCTCACACGTTTCCCCACCCCCACCCCCCCGTCCCTTGTGAGGGGGAGCAGCTCTTGGGTGTCTGGTTAGTAGGACTTCACAGCCTCTGAAACTTGCATGAGTCTGAATGGACTCCATGGCCAGGGGTGGGGTTTGGTTTGGGCTATTCTCAAGATAGTGTTAGACTCCATCCCAGTCAAGTTCATGCTGGTCGTGTTAGTTCCTCGTTGCTGCTGTGACACGTTACCACCCTCGGTAGCATAAAGTGACCCATACTACAGATCTGGAGGTCAGAATTCTAAATGGAAGATGCGTGTGTTGGCTTCCCTCTGGCGGCTTTGCTTCTGTTTTCTCTTCCAAAGCTTCTGTTCTCTCTTCCAAAGCTGCCAAGAGACTGCCTCTTGCCTGAGTTCCTGCAGCGCTCACCTTCCTCACCTGTAGCACGGGAACAGTTTGTTTCTGTTGTAGTGCCTTCACCAATTAGGCACCCAGTTCCTCCTGCTTCCTCCCTCTGAGAAGACGCCCTGGGTAGCCCAGGATAATTCCCCAACTGTATCACGTCTGCAGACTCCCCTGTGCTCTAGAAGACAGCAATCGCTGCCTGTGCGGTCAGTTATGGACATCTCTGTACTCAGCCTCTCTTTCCCACTACGCCTCAGGTCGTTTGTACTGTGTTGGACTTTGAGAGGGGGAGGGGGAAGAAACTCAGCGCTCCATCGTCAGCCTTTAGGACTCAACATTTTCTGCAGAGTAGTCCAGGGCCTGCTGTCTTTGTTCTTGTAGGTTTTGGAGTTAGTTGACGAGTGCAGAAGTGTACTTACCACCATGCAAGAAACATGTAGCTCTCAGGGTTAGGTTTCTTCGTACTTTCAGGGGCTTGAAATGGATACAGCACTCTATTTTTTTTAAAGCTTATGAACACTGAAACGATTTTCTCAAGTATCCATTTTGTGATGGCAGGATTTGACAGTGTTGCATCTTGTTGCATGAGAGAGGCTTCAAAAAGGTCATAGGAAAATGGAATGAAAAGATTGTGGAAATTTGCATGGGCTTCCCCTGTGCCCCCCTACCCCCACCCCATCCAATAGGGCAAAAAGACTTTTTATTTATGTTTTCATTGTGCCCTAAGTATTGTGATTTTAAAAAGAACCACAGTTCTATATTGGCAAATAATTCATGTAGCATATAATCTAACAGTTCAATCACATCAAGAAAAGTTGTGCAATCATGACCCTGTTCAGTTTGAGAACATTTTCTCCATTCTTGCCTTGATCACCATCACCGGCCCTAGCCCCAAGCATGCACTAATCCATTTAACTATCTCTACAGATTTACCTATGGTGGACTTCATGTCTAGAAAAACATTTCTTAGAAACCTAAGACTAACAAAGTGAAACAGGTGAAAAACTTCAATTGAAAAGAAAGCAGAAAAATAATAAAAACCAGAACATGTTTACATTGGGTCCTAAGGAAGATCAAGTGCTAAGGTGCTAAAATTAGAAAACAACAACAATGTTGCGACAAATCAGAACTGACTTGATGGCACTTCACAGCCACTGGGGTGGGAGTGGGGGGCTACGTCAGTCAACATGTGCTGGGATCTCCATTAATGAGAGAATGCAACCCAACCCCACGCACAGTTCATGTGAGTCCCTCGCTAGGTCTCAGAAAAGAATGTCTAAGATACTGATTTGAGGTATTTTCACATTTTTGTTGTAACTTAAGTTTGGGTTCCCATCCTCCTTTCTTGGTGTTCTAAACTCAGAATTGTACGACAGCATTGGGAAAACAATGGCTGACCAATGTTCATACACTTTCTTACAGATGTTTCCCCTGGACCCGTTGAACCACACAATGTTTAATCCAGAATTATTTCAGCCAGAAATGCCCCTGCCAGCAGGTAAGGAAACTGTTGTCCTGTTTCACCAGTCTTTGTCCCCTTCACTTTAGAAATGCCCAATGTGTAGATATTATCTTAGAAAGTTAACGCTGTACTAAGGAAGTGGTGATGTATGGTTTAAAAGACAATCTTTCTGATTATTTTCTTGAAAAGTATTTGACAAAAATGCTTCTGCTCACGCATTGACTCATTGTTAAATCTGCTGAAGCAGATATATGCTAGAGGGACATCATCTTTACTGATGCTAAACTTCCAGTCTTTCCTCTGCAAGTCATGAGTTCCCTTTTCTTCCAAACAAAGATCTCAGGGTTCATCTTCATGCCCTAGTCACACTAGTTTCTGTTCCCAAGCTGTTTATGCGAGAGCCTGTTGTAGGTCCAACGGTAGGGAAAGAGAGAATTCAGGAAGCATGGTCATATTCTCAGGAGGAAAATTGACTTTTTCAAAAAGCCTTTAGTTTTACATTCTGGCCAATTGGATAAAAACTCCTAATGATAATCCTGTTTTCTCACATGACTGTTCTCATTATTTTAAAAATAGATTCATTTGGTCTTTTAGTTATTGGTGTGTGCTCTGTGCCATGGTAATTTTTATGTTCTGTCTGGCTCCTCTCATCCCCCATTGGATATAATACCTGTTCAAAAGCAGTGGAAGGCTTTATGGGGTGAGCAGAGACAACAAGGAGTTTGGTCATCACTGAAGGAGGACATCAGGCTTTTGAACTTTCCCTGGAACTTCCCCCCCTCCCCCCGTTGGGAGACTCAGTTTATATCATTCTCATTAACAATTATCATTTACCTTGGCACTTAATTTTTTTTAAAAAGTTCAGAATGCTTTAGTGCATTTATATCCATATATTTCTATGAGTTTATGGAAGGGAAAACCATTTGCTGTACATTGATCTTCATTGTCCGAAGTGGTATTTCTAAACCGTTCTAGATTTAACCCACCATGCATGTACCGGTACACATATTTTTTTAGGTTACCGTATTTGGAATCATGTCTTCAGATTGCTGCTGTCCAGTGTGGACTCTAGGTCTGCTTCCGGTATAAATGCCTTGGTAGCTTTTGTGAGTCTCCTCAACACACAAGCTGAGTGGCTTTCCTTTGTATTAATGTCTCATGAAAATGATAAGAACTGGCTCCTGCCCTCCGGAAATGTACATTCAATGACTGTGAATGCCAAGATCCAAGGGCCTAACTTCTTGGAATTTACTCTCAACAAGGTCTGCCTCCTCTATTTTTCCCAAGACTTCTTTCCCAAATGTTGCTTTCTTAGAGGCTTTTTCATGTGATAAACATTGAACCTCACAGGGAGAATGTTTTCATGCGGGGCAGAATTCATGTTGTGTGTGATGTGCCCGCTGTCCAGCTGATTCCACCACTCAGGGCAACCCAACAGGATGGGGTGGAACCAGCGCATACAATCCCATAGGGGGGCAGATTGCAGGCACTCGTCTCCCACAGAGAGGCTGATGGACTTGAACCCCTGACTTTCTCCTATCAGGACCTGAGCGCTTAAGCTCTGGGTCTCCAGGGCTCTGTCAGGTTGTGTGTTGTTGCTGTCCGGTGCCAGTGAAGATGATTCTTACTCCAGGAGGCCCGGTGTGCCCCGGGTGGAGGACTGCCTGGCCCTGCCTTGACCAGCAGCCTGGCTCTGACTGAGCCCCTTGATGCTGCTCCGACGCCCCTCCATCCATCCTTTTGCGGGGTTTCCCCCTCCACGCTGACCCTTCCCTTTACCAAGCAGGGCAGAATCCTCTTGGGATCAAAATATGTTTATTTCTATTTTGTCTTTTCTTCTTTTGGGTGGGGAACATCACTGCCCTCTGGTGATTGTGGGAGCTACCCAGCCTTGCTCCTGGAGAGCTGCCGCTGGATTTGAACCACCTCAGTCCCACACTCAACCTCTGTGCCACCGGGCCTCAGCCCATGCCTTTACTTTACTTTACTTTATCAGAAATGCCTTTACTTTATCAGAAATGTAATTTTAGCTTTTTGAGAAAAATGGTTGTAAAATGGTATCTATTAAAGTCACTTAAAATTTATAGAAATGAATTTCATACAGATGGTCACATACCTCCCTTATGCTGTGTTGGTCAGGTCCTTAACCTTTTTTCAACCTAATTCCCTGTGAATTTCAAGAAGAATAACAGGAAATCATTATACATTTGTTTCCGACAGTCTTCTGGCCATATCCTGATTCACCACAACACTGAGCACATGAAAATGCATTTTTAAAAATTATAATCTGCTTTTCCTTTTCGTCTGATGGTGTGTCTCTTTGTCATGAATTTGTTTCTTTAAAAATAACCGGTTGCATGATTATTTCAAGGGGGAGGAACATGGGGGTCAATATGCGACCACATGTGTGAGGCTCCTATCTGATCAGACATGGCTTCTGTGAGAAGTTGGGCCATTACCAGGACATGGAGGAAGGGACAGCAGCTCGTCGGCCTGAAACTGCTCACTGAGAGAAGCTGTGGGGATGGAAAGGGACACGAAAGTAGTGTGGAGTGGTTGAACTTGACCATCTTCATTTACCTTCACACGCGGTGATAAAATGGCATCTGCCTTTACTGATTGCCGGGCTGCTGCCATGTAACCCAGCTGGGAAGGTTAGGGAGTTTCTCATAGTCAGCAGATCCGCATTTATATCCTCAGAGGTGCTGATTTTCCTCCAAATGTCCACAGTGAGATATGACTGAAGTATAATCAAACTTTTATTTTCGTGATGTTTTTACAATGGTTAATTGTTGTTTTGTGGAACTTCAATTAAGTTTGATGTTTAATTTTGATACTTGTGGGGTTTTATAAGAAAGCTTGTGCTGGTTTCAGACAGAGTTGTGGAGGATGATCTTTGTACAACTCCTGTAAACATCATGTAAAAATCACCATATGAAGCCACCTTGTCAGATACACAACATCTCAGTGCTGGTGCTGGCTGGGGCATGAGGGAGTGGAATGAGAACAAGCTAGACAGTTCAGGAATGAAGGGAAGTGGCTCTGTGTCCCAGAAGCCAAAGAAACTGGAAACCCAGTGTAAGGGCAAGCAAGTAGCTGGAGATCATTGTCTGGAGGTTATACACATGCAGGTGCCAGCTCCATCCCTTCTAATTGCGCAAAATCGGATTCTTCTCTTTGAGAAGGCAGCCAGAAGTGGAAATCATTGTCTAACACTGTGAAGGGGAAAAAAAGTACTATTAAGTCCCAGAAGTGATTGCTGCTTTTAATTGGTACTGGTGTCATTTTAAGAAGCCCTGGGGCTGCCGTGGTTCAAGCACCCAGCTGCTTTCCGAGAGATTACGCTACCAGCCACTCTGTGGAAGGAAGAAAGATCCAGGCTGTTTCTGTGTTAGGCCGGGTTGACTAGAGAAACAAATACGGAGACAACTCACACATGCGCAAGAAAGAGCATTTTACTGTTTGTTGGGCTGGGCCACGACCCATCCCCAATCAACAAACACTTACTTATGATAGTTCTCTGAAGGTAGAAAACTATGGTTAAACTAAGGGGAGAGTCAGTAGTTCAAAAGTGGTAGAGGAATGATGTCCTGGTGGAGCATAAGGTAGAAAGTTGAAGCACCTATTTAGAAACATAACTTCAGTTTTCGGTTTTTTTATGTGTTTTACGCTGAATTTAAGAAGCCTCACCATCTCTTTTGGTTTCTGTTTTTAGCAGATGGCCCATACCTTCAAATATTAGAACAACCTAAACAGGTAAGAAGATTTGAAGGGGTGGGACTACTCATTTAAATATGAGATTAGTAAGCCTAATATTAAATTTCAAGTACTGTAAAATAAATACATTTTGTGAAGTAAGTAGCTTCTCTCGAACACAACCTGCCACATTCTAGAACAGCCTCATTCATCCTCCTAGCATATCTTTGTCATTCTTCAAATTGTCTCCAGCCTCACTACATAGTTCCGTAAATCTCTGGTTAATTATAGAGCCTTGGTATCCTGTTATCACTACCAAATTAGCTTGCCAGCCACTCCCAGGAAAGGCATAGGTTATCTGCATTCAATTGGTAAGGAAATACACAGACACGCCATTCACATATATTGTGTTACATTCATCGGTTTATGTCCACATGCTCACACATGTCGTATTTAGCCGTCTTCTTTATTAGCTTGGGCCTTTTCAAAAAAGTTTCTGTCTTTGGCACATACAGCTGAACGGTCTAAAAGTAGCAGTAGGGAGACAGAGCAAGTGTTAGAATGAGAGTTGGAATCTGTTCTGTCTAGTTTTAGATTCAGCCTCTTTGGAGTCACACGACCAACATTGTATTGTATCCCGCTCCAATTCCCCTAGATTCTGTCGAGGAGAGCTGGGAGATGAAATAGTCACTTCACCATCTTCCAAGTCTTTGGATAAATATTTGCTGGAAGTTGGATGGGGCCAGGACTCTGAGCAAAGAAAGAGAATCTTTAATATCTGCCTGCAGGAGGATTCAGTTGTTAGGGGACGGTGGCATTGTTCTAGTTCCCCCAGGAATGAGGACAGAAAGAGGGAAACTCTTGAGTAGAAATGCTGATCACATCCATGTGGGGCTACAGACACCCTCGACCTGCGTCTTGCAGTGCCTTCACTGTAGTTGCCTCTCAGTGCTCTTGCAACAAATCGTAGTATCTCTAAAGAACAGAAAAATATTTTCTCACCAATTAGGAGGCAGGAAGTCCAACTTCCAGGCTCTTGGTACAGGGGAAGACTCTTTTGGTGCCCATCTCTGAGGGAATTCTTACCTTGACTTCCCTGGCCTTGACTTTCCTGTTAATCTTCTGGCTATTAGTGCTTATTTGATTACTTTGTGTTATCTGCTTTTTATGTTCCATAAATGACTCCATTTAGCTAGGACACATTTTATATTCATGTGGCTGCATTGAAATAATAAAAAGTCTTATTCCCAAGGAGGATTCCGCCCAAAGACATGAGAGCATTCCAAAACAAAATTTGGAGATAGACAATAAAATTCATAACAATTGCCCAAAGCCTTTCCAAAAATAGTGTGGGGCATGCCTGTTTGCTGTGAAGCTCATGTGAATAAGTGTAACACTTGGTATTGCAATATTTTAGCAATTGCTAAGTAGGTCAGCTATGTATATTAAATCCTACATTGTGGTACAGAAATATCATGGGTTTGCAGTTAGTCAACATTTAAAGAATATCAATGTATTCTCTGATCAACAGTAAGGATAGAGTCAAAATCAAGGGAAGTTTTAATTTTGGCAGAGGAAAGCCTTAGAGGCATTGGGACGTTGACCCAGTTGCTTTGGGTGTGGCTCACTGATTCCACAACCTACCAGGATGGCTTTTCTTCATTTCCATGTCTGCTTCCATTGCAGTAAGTTCTCACAGAAAATTGGCAAGTCTTCTAAAAATTTACCCATTGGAAATTCATCCTCTAAATTCCAGTAGTTTCACTTTAAGAACGTTCTCGCTTAGCAGATCTGGATAACCCATGAAATCAAGAAACTCATTTAAATTTTATTTGCTTACTAGACTAGGTATGTTTTCCGAATATCCACTGTGATTAGCCTAACAAAGGGGGGAGAATTTAATGAATTGTATTATCAAGGACTCAGTGGTCATAAGGGAAACAGCATTTGTGATTTACCTAATAGATCGATTTAATTCCCAAATTCAGAATGCAATTCATTTTATAAAGATGAACAAATATTCACATGAATGAAACCAATGTATTTGTTTACCAAACTACTGATATTTTGATGTCTGACTACAGTGAAAGTAAAGGTTGGATTTAAGTCAGGCTTTCTGACCGGATGAATGCAGCCTTACCGTTGAGGTTGAAGACTCATTTTAAGCAAATGGAATTACTGAAATGAATGGCTGCGGATTGACAAACCTTTAATCTCAGAAACCTAGAATCAGAAACGCATGCAGATCATGCATTTGAAGGTATCTGATCTTCCTGGAAATACAAAAAGTGTATACATTTTTATCTTCAGGACAAAAATTATTCTGTAGATAAGATATTTTTTCACAACCATGAATAATATCTCTTAAGTGTTTTGCCAATCATAAGAAAGCTAAAAGGCATGCCTCTTCACTTGTAGTCTATTTACACTCAAACCAATAATATATGCTAATGTACATGAATATATTTGTCCAGTGGCTCTATAAGTATTTTCAATGCTTTATGAGGTTTTTTGGCAAAAGGTTAAACAATTGTTCCTTTTTTCTTCCTGGCCTCTTTACCACAGACTTTCCCCAGTGCTGACAGAAATGAGTCATAGCATAGACTACTAATCTTTAGAATCTAGTTCTATTGTATATTATTCAGCGTTAATAATCTTCTACTGTCTAAAAGCTGAAGCGGTGTTCAAATTGGTTAGCAGTCAAGCAAATCTATATCTTTCTGGTTAGCCGAGTTGGAGGCTAAATGCTGTACATGCTGTTTTTATCTTAACACTTTTAGAAATGTCATTTAATTACCATAACTTGATCAACTGTAGCTGCTTGTAAACGGTGTAGAGTTCAATTTGTAGCTGGTTTCTTCATTAGAATTTTGTCAGAAGCAAAGTTGGAGGAGTTGCCCTTAAGCTAACCCCACCTCAAAGGCCGATCATGGCTAGGTCTTAGATCTCCTGAGCAACCGCGTTCAAGAGGTGTTTCTTATGAATTGATCAAACACTGCAAACCCACGTGTGATTTGAGGTCCTTTTTGCAGACTTGGATGTTTATTTCAATCCTCTGTCATTCCACTGTTGATCTTCTTTGGGAATTATCAAGTTCTCGGAGAATATAAAGAAATTCTAGCTGCCTTCTAGAGACTTAAAATAGTCCTAAGCATTTGAGCTAGAGACTATTCTGCAAGACCCAAGTAAGTAGAATGCTACCAACAAATCAAACCCATTGCTACCGAGTCTCTTCTGACTCATGTGAACAGGGTCGAACGACTCCATTGGCTCTCCAGTGCTGTCATCTTTACTGAAGCACATGACACCATCTTTGTGCTGCAGAGCAGCTGGTAGGTTCAAACCAGCAAACATTTCAGTTTGCAGCTAAGTGCTTCTTTATTGTGCCATCAGGGCTCCTTGGTATAATGCTACTTTAAAAAAAATCCTCACCACCACAGAATCAATTCTGTCTTACAGCGATGCTATAAGACAGAGAAGAACCACGCCTTTAGGTTTCTGTAACTGAAACTCTTTAAGGGAGTAGAAAGCCTTCTCTTTCTACCACAGAGAAGCGAGTGGTTTCAAGTTGCAGACCTTATGGTTCACTAAGAAAGGCAAAAAAAAAAAATTACAGGAGTCAATGATATCACCCTTGCTAACAAAACCATGCTTGGTGGACAAGAGTATAAGTTAGGAAACTCCTCCCAACAAGTACTGGATATGTGTTGCTCCGTATGATCTGAATGAGCTAGCATTTTTTAGTTGAGATAGTAAGTTTGACAGTCAAAAGAAATGAGAGGTGAGAATGTTCCATAAAGTCTGTGACCATATTATTCTTTTTACCATAGGGTGAATTTAAAAGAACAACAACAAAAACACACACCATAAACTAGTTCATTGAATGTATGAGTATCAACCTGCAGCATTACCCAAAATGTGTTGACATCATTTTTAAGTAGTTATACACTTTGATATCTTTCTGAAAATGCAGTGAAAATTTTCTTAATATGGTGATGAGGTTCATTTGAAGAATTGGCCTTGCTTTATTCTTCAAATATTAACCTGCAAATTAGTGTGTGTTATAAGATACAAAATGCTAGAACTGGAGTAGATTTTTAAAGAGCTGATCTAATGGATTAATTTGGGTAGATGAAAAAAACCTGGCACCTAGATGGTCATCAAAGAGCCCTGGTGGTGCAGTAGTGACAGCATTCCTTTGCCAACTTAAAGGTTGGTGTTGAAACCTCCCAGGTGCCCCCTAAGAGAAACGTGATGTCCGATTTCAGCCTTGGAAACTCAGTGGGGCAGTGCTCTGTGCTGGGTTGTCATGAGCTAGTGGAGACTATTTGATGGCCCTGGTTTGATTTGGGGTTTAAATGTGTAGCAGTCTAAAGCAGTTCACTGAATAAAGACTTCCAGCTAGCCCTTCTTTGATAAGCTGCACCTGTACATGTCGTTGCCATCAGTTATATTCAAGACTAGCTGGTCTTATATCCACGTAGATTAGTTAACATATCGAGCTTGAGCTTGGTTATAGTGTTAAGTCAGCAGTCTTATTTTTTGAACTGTTGGATAAGGTAGAGCAGATGCAGAGTCCACCGTAGGGTGGGTCTGCACAGGCATTTCTAGCTTCCTTCCCGAGCCAACTGTAATCAGAGCTGATGATAAATTCCTTTAAGTAAGAGTCAGTGAAGCATAATGTTGAACAGCTTGGAATTGGCAATTTAAGATGAGGAAGCTCTCTGATTGAAATAAGCCTTAGCATGTCAAAAGCTTCAGCCCTTCAGCATTCTCTTCTTCACATATGCAAAGCATGACCGATACTTCCTCATTAGGTACCTGGCTGTCAGCCACGTTTCACTGCACAGATATCAATGTTCATTATGGGGAAAGTGACCTTCACCTTTTGAAGCCCTTCTCTGACCACTTTCTTTGCTCGTTGGATACTTCCAACAATTAGAATTTCACAGTGTTTTCACCATTCTTGTTCTTAAGTGTTTCTCAAACTTGTTGCTGTCCCACTTTGCAGAGAGGATTTCGTTTCCGTTATGTATGTGAAGGACCATCCCACGGTGGACTTCCGGGTGCATCTAGTGAAAAGAACAAGAAATCCTACCCTCAGGTCAAAGTAAGTTCATGGTAGCCTTCTATGATATTCTGCAAATTGTCATTTTTGAAGAGTGAAATCAAGGGACAGATTTAATTGAATAGTACTGGCCTTTGCCCTTAAGCTGAAGTGTTCACATCATTATAATAATCTTTAATAAAACATTATCTCTTGGTGACAAAGGTGATAGACTTTAAAACTGTTCAAAATTTCACTTCTAGAAATTACTTTGGCATTAGCTAACTTAAACATTTACTGTTTCTCAATCATCATAAAGGCAGTTTTGTTTTTTTCATAATTGTGTACTTCTTTAAACTGTTTTGAATGTTTTAAAGAAATCGCTGGATGGTAGGACATGAGAGATTAGTGAAAAACAAAACAGATGGCTGAGGATATGAACTATAATATTGCTTAAGATTAAGAGTTTAGATGCTCTGTGGCTTTAAGAAGATTACTAAATACATCCAAACCTCATTATCTTGATGTGTAAAATGAAGAAGTATTAATAGTATGTGCTTGATAGGGTTGCTTAGCAATTAAAGAAGAAGAAAACGTGTAGGGTCAGTAGCAAAGAGATAGGTAGATATCGGTGATTGGTGGACTGATAGGTTTCAGGGAATCGTCTGCGATGATTGTGAGGTCTGTAATCGTCACAGGAGCAGATTATCAGATCATGCAGAACCAAGATCTCCTGCAGAACCACTGTGTACGGGCATCTGCTAACTTTTCATTTTTTTACCACCCCGGTTCACTGGAGGTGAGGTTCCCACCTCCTGGTGTCGAGTCCATTCTGACTCACAGTGACCCTGTGTGAAGCTTCTGCATCTGTAAATCTTTATGGGAGCACACAGAGGTGTATGCTTCTCCCTCAGGTGACTAATGAGTTTGAACCACCAGCTTGAGGTTAGCAGTCCGACACCTAAACCACAGTGCTCCCAGGGCTCAGGAAGTATAAAATCAGTAGGGCATGTCAGCACGGTAGAAATGACAACAGG
Source organism: Nesogale talazaci (assembly GCA_004026705.1). NCBI lineage: Eukaryota > Metazoa > Chordata > Mammalia > Afrosoricida > Tenrecidae > Nesogale > Nesogale talazaci. Next base: position 111,311 of record PVJH01003887.1, on the reverse strand, counting down.
AACTGAGGCAGGCATTTCTTCTCTCTCTCAGGGAAGCCTCCATTTTGCTCTTCGTTCCATTCAATTCATTGGATGAGGGCCACTCACAATCTCAAAGATGACATCCTTTGCTTAAAGTAGAACTGATTGCAGATGCTACACATCTACAACAGGGTTTCCCAGTGTGAGTGATCTGTACAAGCGAGAATGATTTGAGGGGAATGCAAAAGCAGATGCCTACACTTTATCCTGAATTTTGGACTCTAGCCAAAGGGGAAAAAAAAGTTTAATTGTGAGGAGGATACTGAGTAAGTTGTTTTGTGAAAAGGGTTCAGTAGGCCAGATAAGTTTGATGACCTATGGTCTACAAGATAACCTTCACAACAACACCTAGTTTACTGGTTGATCGAAGAACTGAGTACTGTAAACCAGTCTTGGCGACTTAGTGGTTACGTGTTGGGCTGTCGGCTGTTGGAAACTATCTTGGAAGAAAGATGAGGCTTTTTATTCTTATAAAGAGTTACAATCTCAGAAACCAAGAAGAGCACTTCTACCCTGACCTACTGGCTGATTATGAGTCAGTGTCCAGCTAACAGCAGTATTACGTTTGAGGTTTTGTTTTGTTTCTGCTTTTGATGACCTAGCCCAGTTGATCCTATGGCTTCCAACTGGGTTCAAAATAGTTCAGTCATGGCCCATGGACAAAAAGACAGCACTGGAGTTGCTCGTGTGCAACTAAGCAGGCAACAGGCCGTGAAGCCCTACTCCAGCATAATGGCCAAGCATGTACCGCTTTGAATGTGGCCACCTTCTTTGACAGGGCATTGCTGCCTATTTCCTACTCTGTTCAGAATCCAAGAGAATGGGTTGCTATGCAACATATGTACTGCTTTTGTTTATTTCAACCACAACTGAACCATTTTGAACCTGTTTGAAGTTCTGGTTGACAAATACAAGTAACCTGTGAAGGGCTCTATCGAGAGCCTGGAAGTACTCCCAGCCTACTCACATTTGAGCAGATGTGTAACCACATGTGTTGGTCCCTGTTGGAGCGCACTGCTTCCTCACAAGCCTCACACCTCTATCTCTTTTCCACAGCAAAAGACAAAATACATTGATGCTATTTTTAACCTTTTGAGGCGAGCTCGCCCATGCTATATACTATATAGTATTAGACCTCCCACTCATGTTTACTTTTTAAATCTCTTAGCACCACTTGTAGGATCCCTGTTGGCATAGTGGGCTCTGCCCTCCACTGTTGAACTACTAACCCCAAAGTCAAAAGTTTGAACCCACCACACACCCCTCGGGATAAAGAGGAGGTTGTCTGCTTCCATGAAAACTGGCAAGTCTCAAATCTCAAAGGGCAGTTCTATTAGGTCTTATGGGGTTGCTGTGAGTCAGAATGACTCACTGAAGGTGAGTGAGTAACAGTTGTGAAATGACAGGTGTTTTTCCTATTAAAGTTCATCACGTAATGTCTTCAGGTCACAGTTGCACACTGGTATTATATTCTCGGTGTTTTAGAAACTAGGAGGAGGAGGAGGAACAATAATAGAAGGGAAAATTTTGAATTTTATGAAACACCAAACTGTGCCAAACACAAGCTCTTCCAGTCATCCTAACAACCCTTGCAGGTTAATAAATGCAACAGCCCTGAGAAAACCTGGGCTCCAAGGAATGAATTAGCCTACTTTTGTCATCAGACTGTTGTGGTGTGTCACTGAATAGATTCTTACTTCGAGGGATAGTACAGAAGAGCTAATCCATCAGGTTTTCCCAGATGGTCATCTCTACAACAGCCGAGTGTCAGGCTTAGGGCTAGTGACTTTATTTTAAAGCAGACTATAGAACCCCATCTTATGTTAGGCATTGGGCTACTAATCACAAAGTCAGCGTTCAAATCCACCAGTTGCTCTTTGGGTAAAGTGACCAGACATCCCGCTTTTTAACAATTTAACAACCTCCTGCACCATTTTAAAATTAAAATAAATATATTGCAATACTATTTTCATGGTCTATGAAAATTTTTGTTGTTCCATATAGATCGAATTTTTTATCAAGGAACCCCCCCCCCCCAATTGGTCAATGTTGTCCTGCTTAAAATCTGGTCACTTTTTCTTTGGGGGAGAGATCAGGCTGTCTCTGCTCCTGTGAAGATACAGTCTTGGACATCATGTGGAGCAGGCACTTCTACACTGCCTACTACAGAGGCACCATGAGTCCAAATAGACTAGAGAGCAGTGGATGCTGACTGATTATTGAAGCTCTCAGGGAGTGCGTGCATTGGAGGTGCAGAGGGTCAAGAGTGAAGAAGCATCGGTGTACAAGATGAAAGAAGGTGCAAGGAATTGCCACTTTGGAAAATAAGGGACAGAGGTCAAAGGGAACGCAGATATTGGAGGTCAGATACAGGAGTCTGTCTTTTTAACACCTCTATTGCATATACAAATATCCTATGTGTTGATCTGTGAATTTATGACAAGGGAAACATTCTGTGCTTATTCTCAGCCTTCATATATTCTCAGGTCGTCGTTACCTGCAACATGGTGTTGCCTCACAGTAATTGAGAAACGTGACCATTTTTTTTTTGAAATGTGACCGTTTGACATATGTTAGTTGTTATTGCTAAATCATAGTTTCTTTACTAAGGAGTTTAACAACGAGGAACAAAACAATAATAAAACGAAATACAAATATGGGAGATTGGTCCTTTTTAAATTTTAGCTACAGCTTCATCTAATGCTGTTATTTAATTCAGCGCATAGTCACTGAGCATTGATTTAGGCTGTGAAAACAAGGAGGAAGTTCAGCTTAGAGATGCCTTCCTTGTCCCCGGTGAACAGTCACTATAGTTAAGTGGCACGCTATTCAATATAATGAAGCAGTTAAGGGAAACTTTTATCCTGGAAACACCTTTTCTTAGAGGGATGGATGGAAGACGAGAAAAAAATAGCTTCAAACTTTTCTCAGAGGTTCTTTCTTCCAGTGTCATTCCTATTAGCCTTTTTCATAAAGGGTGACTAAGGGTAATTAGTCACTTCCTGGAGGGATTTTAAAATGTCTTTCCCTGTGTGATCCAGGCAGAGGAAAGGGCCATTTTCAGTGTATGCACCTTAGCTGGAGGATCTTTACTGTTTCTCTGTCTTTTTGCAGTTTGGTCAAATGTCTGCAGTGTGAAGCTATAAAGACAGCAATGCAATGGAGACATCTAGACTAGAGTTTCTCAAATCTAGTATAATTGGTATTGGGCGCTAGATAATTCTATGTTGTAAATGGCTAGCTATATATGCTTTTCTGGGCTCTGCTCACACACGTGCACATGCTTGTGCCAAAGTGTCCATGATTCAGACTCACTAACCTGGATGAAGTGCTAAGGAGACAGCTTTAACTCGACTCTTGTTTTGTTTTGCGTTGTTAAAGCTAAATCAGAAAGCTCTACCAGATAGCTTTCTAATAAATCATAGCGCTCTATCAGAAAATTATATGTGGAATGATATACGGGAAATGATATATGTGTCCAATGATATGGAATTGGACATATTTCCTATTTACAAGCACATGTTCTTTTCCTTTTGACCAGTAGATCGTTCTTATTTTCTAGATAATGATCTGCATAATTCTCCTAGAATCTCTGAGTACCTGCATATTAAAGTAAAAGACAACAAAGAGAAGTGATTTATCATAAGCACTCCAGGTTCTAGAATAACTGCTGCCAGGGAGTGAACCCAGGCATTCTATTGGTGATCTGTTTACAAGTCATTACAGAAGAGAAAGTGAAAGTGGAGATGGGCTACAGTCCCCTGCCGGAACTGCAGACCAGCTACTTTTAAACAAGGGGGTTCCCTCTCCCCTTTGGGTGTGAGGAGGGGATCATAGCGCTCCCCACATTCCTTCAGAATCTGCTGCCACAGAAACTGCAGAGAGAGGGATTTTCCACTTCCTAAGGAAACATAATGCTGCCAGTGGCTACCAAGGAACCAATTACCGAGAATAGATTCCAGCCTAGTGTCTGTCGTGTGTGTGTGTGTGTGTGTGTGTGTGTGTACGTACAGCCCTGTGCTCCTTAGTGGGAACCTATGCCTGCAGTCTTCCAGGAAATGCCCAGACTTTTCTGCTGAGGCACTTCTAGGTGAGTTCGAATCGCCAGTCTTACAGTTAGTAGCTGAGCGCTTCAATGTTTGCACCACCCAGGAACTTCAGCCCTACGTTGGCTACATACTTAGTGAGTACATTCATGTACTCAAGCTTAAAGGGAAAAATATGGGACGTTGGCCTTTTTCTCAACTATATCCTTTTACTCTCTTCATTCCCCCCCCCCCCCTCCAGAAGTACACATACCCCTCACTCCACTCACTCCATCTCTTCCTGGGCAGGTGTTTGTAAGAGCACTCCCATTCTGCTGAGCTACTCCCACTCTGACCCTGGACAAGGTTTCAGGACAGAGCATGGTCATTCAGTGTAGTTTAGTCGTATAGAGACAGTCACAAAGGAGTGGGGGCTAGCTGGGAAGTTTTAGGGATTTGGGTTTTGCAAATACCAGTGCTGCTTTATAGAGTGTGTATATACATTATAATGTGCTTGTCTAAAATGTAATACCTCAAGTACAATCCCATTAAAACCCATGTCAGACGTCTACCCAGATCCTCCTTTTCTACTAGAATTTTATCTCGTCTTTAGTTATTTCAAATGAGTAAAGTGTTAGCTAGGTCTCAGACACAAAATCCAAATTCACTGCCATTGAATGGATTTCAACTCATAGGAACCCACTAGGGGCTGAGAAACTTCCCCTTGAAGTTTCTTAAACCATGAATCTTTATGGGAGTAGAAAGTCTCACCTCTTTCCTCTATCTAGGCTTTGCCATCCTTTGACCATGTCAAGATTACTTATCTGCACAAAGCCAGAACTCAGGCTGCGACACCACCAGTGTTGTGCATGGTACCTGCTCAGAAAGAGTCCTCCCCAGTGTTCTAATGTCTTTCTTTGCTGGTCCTCACTTCTAAGTTATGGTTACAACATTAAATTTTTCAGGCACATTAAGATATAAGCATTAAAAAAAATAAGATGTAATGCCTGTCCCACCTCCTCGATCAGAGTAGATGTTTGCATTTTGCGTGTGTGTCTTTCTGAAATAAAGCCTAGTTACATCTAAAGGCCAACCTACCCACCACTATTTCCTCCTTCTTCTATTGCATTTCTACCCTGTCCTAGCTGGTTCCTGTGAACCAAAATCATTCGATGGCAGTGAGCTTGGGTGTGGAGTTATACTGTCGGTAAACCACTCTTCTGAAGTTTTATCTTTTTTCCTGATAAGTTTTTGTATTTTTCCTACATAAAGAGGCATCCATAAATTTTGACATTTCCCCAAAATTAAACTTGACTTGCTCTGTCCCAGGTTTTCTATAATGTATGGGGAATTTCAAGAAATTCATGGAAGAAACATGGAATTAAGAGATAACAGAATTTCCCCACATGCTTTGGGAAGTCACCTCACATAGTTAACCCCCTTTTTGGAACAAGGAAGATGGAAACTGGGTCACACTCAATATTGGAATGCTGCTCACTTTGGTCCAGTGGCTCTCTCTCTTTGCCATATGGATAAAACTTACTCATCCTCTTAGTGGTATGTATGTTGACTCTTAAAAAGAAAAATTATTGGTACTTATAGAGATAACATGTCATACCATAATTCATCACATCAAGCAGTATTGTACAATTGCTACCACAGTTTCAAAACATCCTTTTCCTTCATGAATTCCTTGACAGGGGCAGCTTTTTAAACACAGCCCCCTCCCCCTTGTACCCACTAGAAACCCTTATTCTACTTGCTGTCCCTATAAGTCCATCAATCCAGAGTTTTTTGTTTTTGTGGGCATCACTGCTCCCTGGTGGGAATAGGAGGCCCAGCCTTACTCCTGGAGAGCCGCTGCTGGACTTGAATTGCCAACCCTGTATGCCGCAGTGCCACACACAACCACTACGCCACCAGGGCTCAGCTCCAATCCTGAGTTTTTTATACTGAAAAACACATTTTAAAAAGTCATGAGACTCCCCCCAATGACCAAATGCATCTGATATAAACTCCAATACAAACAAAAACATACAGAAAATGTCAGATACTAGAACAATCCCAGCACCCATCAGAGGGTGGTAGGAGTGGGGAATCAAGTGACGAGGTTGTAAGAAGAAAAAAAGAGTTCAAGTCAGGTTGACTCTGTACAGTAAATAATAACAATAGCAATATTGAGAGGCGAAAAGTAGGGAAAGAAATCATTTAGTTTACGCTTATACTTTGCCTTAAAAAAAGAAAGAAATTTCCATTGAACTTTGAATCATTGATTGTCCTCTCTTACACGCTTTCCCTTTAAAGTTTCCTCAGCCCTCTTTCATAGGCTAGCTTCTAAAGGGAGAAACTCACCAGAACCTTCCTCTAGGCCAAGCTTGTCCTTGCCTGCTTTTGACTCAGCAAGGAGTGCCAGGGAAGGCCTGTTTCCCTCTTTTTCCCCAAAGCCATGCATGTAATTTATTTTTAATCAAACTGCCTCCCTCTCCAGAGAGGCGAGAAGGTGCCAAGTCAGAGGGGTGGGGGGGAAGCTTCATGGGGCTTCAGAATGGGATCTCTGATTCTCTGCTCGGGTGGCCAGAAAGCACACAGATTCCCAACCTCAGCGAGCATGACCTCCTTCAAGGGGGCCCACTTTTATGCAAAGCAGAAATCTGTGTCAGTGACTTTGATTGTGAAATGCAAATCGCTTAGTTAGTATTCTTCTTTTCCCGGAAGTTATAAATATCAAATGCAATGGACTGCATACCGTGTGAACCACAGCTGATAGAAGTGTAACTATTTTTATCAGACTTTTTCTGAAAGCTGCTTCTCACTGATATTTTCTAGGCTGTCTTATGTGGGACAGAAGGCATGTGTTGAAATGCAGAGGGCAAGAACAGTTTTTGTTTTATTTTCTCTTTGTGTTGTTTTGTTCTCCCCCACCCCACCCATCCCCATTGGTTTAGAAGGGAAAATGTCTCCACTTGTCAAGCCTTTCCATTTTCAATCCTAAATGTTAAGTTTGTGTCAAGGTCAACTACAGACTGACTGATCCACTGTGCGTGTAAGGATATCACATATCCTTGCATAACCTCCCTTTCCCTGTGTAGACTTGTCCGATCCAGGAGGCTTGCCATTTTAAGGATCGAGGTGGAATATGAATTTTAAATAATGTAATCTGACTCCGCTATTGAAAATAACAGAGGAGAAAGCCATCCATTGTCCATCAGGCATACATATAGAAACTAGTTAGTTGTATCTGTTAAATTTTTCATGAGCACCTCGGCGGTGCCGTTCAGGATGTGAAGAAGGACAGGTAGCCCCATGGCTGACATGCGTGAGAGCCCCGGAGGGAGCAGCTTCTTACCCACAAGTCCACGATCCCTTTTGGTGGCTTGGGGGACCACTGGATTTGCGAACAATTTTATTTCCTATGCATTTCTGGGGAGGTGAACTATACTTTTTAAAATCAGATTTTCAGAAATGGAAGTTCTGAAAAGTCGTTGAGAACCAGTGCTCTATGGTCCTGGCCACTTTTGCTCTGTGGCAGCAGCTGATCTAGAAGCAGAGTATATCTTGGTCTGGAGGTGAGCATGCTCTGCTGCTGAGACAGTGGACATTTCAATCCATTAGAGACTCTTGAGAAGGAAGACTTGGTCACACCTCCCTGCTCCCTACCCCCCACCCCCCCAAAAAAAAATCAGCCATTGAACACTTTATGCAGGATCATTCTATTCTGACACCCACAGGTCACTGCGAATCAGAGTTGAGACAATAACCACTGATACTTGTTTGTTTTAATGAAGACACTAGTGTACAAGGGTAAGTCAGTGAGCATTGCCACTCGGGCTTTACTTCATCCACATATGGGTTTATCGCAAGCAAGATGTGTTTCGGCATGTTTGTGCATATTTGGATGGCTACAGTTCTGTCACTAACCCATCTGTCTGAGAATTGACGACATGCCCTCAAGACAAAAGATTCACTCCAGGAAGTGCCTTCTTCTAAAGGGATCCGCTGTGCCAGTTATATTCGAGGTAGCGAGGTCAGCTGAAAGTGAGACTGATGGTTTCTGTGATTGCAGAGGGATAATCTTGGTGAACTTTCTTGAAGGACACAGGATGATCACAGGCTCTTATGGAAAAGTCTTAATGAAATTGAAACTGCAGCGATGAGAGGAAAGGGCAGGAAAGTTACACTGAGGAATTTTTTTTCCCCTTATGATAACAAAGCACCAGCTCATTCTTTGAGGGCAACAAGAACTGTCCCAGGGTAATTTCATTTGGAAGCCTTACTGCATCCACGCTACACTCCAGAACTTGCTTTTTTAGATGTCTTTGTATTTTCCAGATGTCTTTGTGTTTTCAAAATTCAAACAACATTGAAAGGGAGCTTGATATGTGTCCCTTGAGGATGTCCAAGCTACTCTTTTGAAGTGATATCAATCTAAGATCAAAGAAGTCTTTGGGGAATGATTTAAGAGTTGGAAGCACTCTCTTCAGATTTAGACAGACCTAGGTGGGAAATGTCGGAAGAAGCAATCACTCCACACCTTCATATAATTGCTTACCAAAGAAGTCTATGATTGTATAGCAATACTTTTTTACTTATCCATGTGTGTGACTTTTGAATATGTCCCCTTTTTTATTTTTACACTTGTATTTGTTAACATTTCCATTTTTTAAGAATTGTATTCATTTAAATAAGTTGATAGCCTCCCTTCCATGTAGGGTAAGGGATAAGGTAAAATCAGCAGCCTAAAAAGGGACTGCTCATCACTGTCTGCCCTCTCTCTTGCTCTGCCATGCTAATTCAGGATGAACTCATTCAGTAGTGAGGGAAGCCAAAAGAAGGTCCACTTTGATTGAACAGCTCTCTATTGAGCATTCTATTCCCGATAGAGCAGACAGAGATTCCCCCCCCCCCCCCCCCCAATACATACATATCAATGCAATCTAGACTTCCACACAGTCCTCCTTTCAGAATTTTGCTTTTGGCCCCTACATCAAAAGGCTACCTCGCCAACTTTTGTTGTTTTGTTTTTTGCTTTGGTTTGTTTTTAATTTTTTAAAAATCATTTTATTGGGGCCTGGCACCACTCTTATCCCAGTGCACACGCATCCACAGTGTCCAGCTCACCAGTACACTTGCTGCCATCATTCTCAGAACATTTTCCCTCCACCTGAGCCGTTGGCATCAGCTTCTCATGTTTCCCTCCCTCCCTGCTCACCCCTCCCTGGTGAACCCTTGATAATTTATAAGTTATTATTTTGTCTTATCATACACTGTCCAACACATCCCTTTATCCTCTCTTGTCTTGTCCGTCGCAGGAAGAAGAGGTTATATATAGATCCTTGTTAATGGGTTCCACCTTTTCTCCTCTAAATTCTCTGTATGTGTTGAAAGTCACCTTTATAAACTGGAGAAAGCTGCCCTGGGAAGGGAACTTCTGGCACAGAGCATAGCTTTGAAACACCCCGTGAATTGATCAGGTTAACCATGTCGCCATGGGTGTTCATAGGTTAGCCATGTTCCTGGGTGTCATTGAGTTAATTCTTGCTCAGCGAGCCTATGGGGAGACTTCAAAAAATATTCCGAAAAAGTAGAATGAAAAAGAAAATGGGATGGTTCCACAAACTTTTTTTTTTTTTTGGCATCACTGCTCTCTGGTGGTGGGAGTAGGAGGCCCAGCCCCACTGCTGGAATTGAACCCCCATCCCAGTGGGCCGCAGTCCCGCGCACAACCACTACGCCACCGGGGCTCAGCCCTCCACGAACTTTTTTGAAACCTCCTTATCACAAAGTGGAATTGCCTTCTGGGAATTTCTAGATTATAATCTTCATGGGAACAAGATTTCAAGTTGTTTTTTCTCCAGGAGCTGCCAGTGAGTTTGAACCACGGACATTTCAAGTTAGCAGCTGAAGAGTTGATCGTTTCTTCTTTAATTTATACATGGTGTGACTTTTAACATTTCGTGTTTGTCATTGTGGCTTAGTGACCTTCCTCTGTGGACTCTTTCCCCTTTTCATCCCTTCTCTGCTTCCTTAAACACATTTGTTCATGAAACCAACCAGAAGCAAATGTCAGGTGGTTTCCTCCAATCCAACCATCCCAGACTGAAGATGATAGCTTGCTTCCCCTTCCCTTTCATAAAGTCATATGCTGACAAGTCATGATTAGGTGAGGCTCATACATAAAAGTGAGAAGGCCCCAAGTATCTGCGACTGCCTCCTCCACAGAGAAGTTGGGTTTCAGCTGACCTGAAGGCCTTGAGGTGACACTATTGTACCCTGGCAGACTGAGTCTTCCCCCTCCAAATGAATTACAAATCAGATTCCTCTAGTCTTCTGCCACCTTCGTGAGATCTTCTGTGGGTGGACTCGATGGTGTGTGCAGATTTCCACAGACACTGTCACCTCTAGGCTCCCAATAACTTTGCATGCCTACTAATACCATCTTATTTAATCGTCAAAATCCAACCAGCCAACCCATTGTCATCATTCTGTTCTGACTCGTTGCAACCCTATGTAGGTTTTCCTATACTACAAACCATTATTAGAACAGACAGCCTTATCTTTCTTCTACAGAGCTGCTGGGGGGTTTGACTTACTGACTTTATGGTGAGTAGTTCAATACCGAACCCCAGTACCACCTGGATTCCTTAATCATGACATCAGATACTATGTAATCTTCAGATTGAGAAGACTGTGCTAGAAGAGCCCCAGAGAGATTTGGGGTTTCATAGTTGAGGAAATTGAGACCTACAGGTGTTAGGAAATTCACTCGGGGTTTCACAGCCTCTTAGGAGGGAGCTCAGGATTTCAGTTCAGTTCAGAGTCCACACATGTGTGATAATCTTAAGATTAAGGATCTTTTTCTAGGTATCCTTTACATCTATGGTTCTCAATCAGGAGTGTGTGTTAGAATCACTCAAAGACCTTCTAAAGGCAGAGATGCCTGGACCCACCTATGATTACTAAATTACAACACAATCATTTTGCCAAAGTAAAATTCTGATAAGATCAGAATGGACTTTTTATAATGTTAATTTTATAATGCCATTTTATAATGTTAATCAGAGTGCCATTTTAAAATGTTAAGATATAACAGCAGAAGATTGATTAGATAAATTGTAGTTTAACCATGAGATAGATTATTATACTACTGTTTTTTATTCTGAGAACTCTATAACACAGAAACTGATACTAAAAGGAAATATCAAATTTAAAATTATTCTTGCTGACTGTTAACAAATACTAGCCCTTTTATATAGAGCTTATACTGTGACTCTTACTTTGGCTACTCGTAAATCAAGCTAGATCACGCAACACATGGGAATTTCTGGCTGCAGTTCTCACCCACTAACCAAAAGGTTCGCAGGCTTGAAAACCCTGCAGATGGCTTCTCGGCCTTTTGGCTAAGATCAAGTGAAAACCCTGCAGAGATTTCTGTACTGCCCGTGTGGGCTCACTATGAATTGAAATCAACTTGACAGCAATTGCTTTTGTTTTTTGGTTTGGTTGACACATGACTCCACCCTGAGTTGCTGGACCCTGGATTGGGGGGGGGGGGGGGGGGGGGGGGGGGGGGGGGGGGGGGGGGGGGGAGAAGGGGAAGGGAGGCTTTTGCATAATGCAGAATAACTTAATAGTTAGAATTTTCCTTGTGTCCTGGTTAAAGATGGAGTTCTATTAAGTCTCTGAAATAAGTCGATTTTTTTTCCATAGGTGAATTTTGGAAAAGCATTCAGTGTGGTTATTAAATGGATTAAAACAAAAAAAACCTTCCAAAGTTGTGAATAATCCTGTCACTACAAAATATTTAAAAGTGCTAGAACAAATATAGCATTGTCTTTAAGTTCAGCAATAGTTGAATTTTTAAGAAAGCATGCAAAAAGATATAAGGGTCATAAGACAAAGAAATTGAGAAAGACACAGTATTATATGGATGAACTTCTGATCATGATAATCAAGATGGTTGGATTTTAAAGTCACCTGGAAGCAAGATATGAGGCCTTGAATATTCAAACCCAAGAAATTGAAACCAAGACTCTTCCCTCTTGAATCAGAATTCTCATAGGGCTTGGGTGTCTGTGGAAGTGTGCATGCACCTTCTAAACAACTGCAGAAGATGTTGGGACAGTGACTGCAAACTAAAGGATTCTGATTTGGAATCCACTGGGGGTAAGGAGACTCAATCTGCCAGGATACAATAGTGTCACCTCAAGACCTTCGGGTGGTTTACTCAACTTCTCTGTGGAGGAGGCAGTTCTAGCCATGTGGGGGCCTTCTTGCTTTTATGTATGAACCTCATCTAATCATGACTTGTGGGAATTTCTAGATTTTAATCTTCATGGGAACAGATTGCCAGTTTACTTTTTCTCCAGTAGCTGCGAGTGGGTTTGAGCCATGGACATTTCAAGTTAGCAGCTAAATAATTGATCATTTCTTCTTTAATTTATACCTGGTGTGACTCTTAACATTCTGTGTTTGTCATTGTGACTTGGTGACCTTCCTCTGTGGACTTTTCCCCGTTTTCATTCTTTCTCTGCTTCCCTAAACACGTTTGTTTATGAGACCAACCAGAAGCAAATGTCAGGTGGTTTCCTTCAATCCCAACTATCCACGCTGAAGGTGATATCATGCTTTCCCTTCCCATTCATAAAATCATTTGCTGACAAGTTGTGGTATCATCTTCAGCCTGGGATGGTTGGGATTGAATGAAACCACCTGACATTTGCTTCTGATTTGTCTCATGACCCTCTGGCTGAAAAGGTGATGAGGAAGTTGCCCTTTTCTGTTGAGTCTCTGGGATATGAAAACCTACCAAGTCTCTCTTGAAATGTTAGTTATTAGATGCTCAACTCTTACAGCTGTACAGATTCTGAGTTTAAAGTTACACTCCCCATGCCTTCTAGAAAACACCAAGCCATAAAGTAAGCCTTTACTAGAGGTCCCATCAGAACCTGGCAGAAGTAAAAGAGAGGGGGGAAAAAGGTTCCTGATAAAAATTTATAAAGCATGTAAGCAAATAAATCACTACAATGGAAAGTAGGTGGAGCAATAACAAAAGAAGACACCAACCTCTAGGATTTTCAGACTAGTGACTTATCTGTTATTGAATTATATAGATGAAGCAATACATATCTTAAATAAAACATAGAAGCAAACAAAAGAATAGAAGCAAAAACCAGCGAGGCAGAATTAAAATCAAGTCAGGTAGTATTTCTAGGAATTAAAAATAAAGTCTTTGAAATTATTTAATGCATTAAAGTAGCTAAAATCAAGATCAGATATAGCTCAAGAAACAATTATCAAACTGAAAAAGTATATGTAAGTTTCCCAGAAAGTAGTGAAGACAGACATAGAAAGTTTGAAAGAAAGGCAAAATGGAGGATACAGAAGAGCAGGAGTAACAGTGTCTAGTTAAAACCCTGAAAGAAGGTAGTAAAACTACAGATCTCTGGTTCCACCCTTAGAGTTTCTGATTCATTAAGTATTGGATGAGGTTCAGATGACTTGTGCAGTGCATTTGTAGAATTTAAACCCAAGAGTCTGAAATCTTTGGATTCCAGACTGGCCATACATTCTTCTTTTTGGTCCTTCATATTGGTGGTTCTTGGCAAAATCATTTTCCTCTCTTTCATATTGAGGTCGGTTTTTTCATCTGTAATATCTAAATCAACAATAACCTGCTTCAAGGGATAGATGAAATTTCAAAAAGTTCATAGATACTAGAACTGAAAGATAATGAGATTTTCCACCAACTTTTAAAAGTTCCCTTATATATATAAATTGTGTTGTTATTACTAGGCATATAGTAGATTCTTAGAAATGTGACAGTGTTGCTTCTAGTTTTATATACTCTGAAGCATTCCTGTAAATATTAAGTGATAGTCTTATAGATTAGTCTATGGAATCTTGGAGCTACACATATTTTTACCAATCCACTAATTTATTCTAGCACAACCTCATTAATCAGTATTGCTTCCACTCTCTTTACACCATACTGTCTAGGATTACTAATGACTATTGAGAGTTATTCCTTCAATCGTAAGATTTAATCTCTCTCTCTCTCTCTCTCTCTCTCTCTCTCTCTCTCAAGTTAGTAATTAGATAGTAACCAAGCAGGAGATTAAACTCAGATGTGGTGCCAAAAAAACAGAAAACTTTATATATTACGTTTCTTATGGCTACCTGGCTATCTCATTAGTAGCAGGCCAGAGAGGGGGTTATTAAATTCATAGTAAGTTCATTTGACTGTGCTCTCTTAGTCATGATATTTATACTAAAATGTATGCTATATAAGGAAGGAGCTACAAACAACTCATGAAAAGATGGAATTGAAAAATAATGTTTTCATCGAACCTTTGGAAGCCCTTCCTGCAATGCGATGGTATTCCCAAAGCAGGGAATAAGGCAAGATAATACCACTTCAGGCTAGAGTACCCCTGGAAAGAAATTGGCATGGATTCCAGATATTCCTTTACACATCGCTTTTCCAAATCACTGCATGAAATCAATGCTGACTTATGGCGGCCCTATAGGACAGACCAGAAGTGCCTGTTTCCCAGACTGTAACTTATATCTGGGCGTAAGAAGCCTCCTCTTTTGCCCACAGAGTGGCTAGAGGTTACAAACTGCTAACCTATGGTGAGCAGCATATTATAGTCTCAGAGAATCACAGGGAAAATGTTCAGCTTGAAAACGTCTGCAAGTATTTTTTTATGTTGATAACAAATCTGAGGGGCTTTAAAAAGCTCACAGGGGAAAAAATCAGTAACTTTTCATTCCGTTTTTTTTCCCATGGACTTTAAAAAATAATTTTATGAGGTATAATTATCATACCATACCATTCAGTAGTTCAGTAATATTGATAAGGGTTGTGCAGTCATCTCCACAACCAAGTTTGGAATATTCTCTTCTTATACCTATCAGTGTGGACTTCCCATTGGCACCGCCCCTCCTTCCTGTGCCCCCAGGTCATTGGGAACTCAGTTGCTGTCTTTACAGTTCCACCTCCCCTGGCTTTCCTATACAGAGAAACATTCAAAACAAAAATCAAAAAGGACCCAGCAATAAGGACCATATAAAGCAGAGAAAAGCTTTAATCTGAAAGGAGATTAAATTCAATTAGAATAAACTCGAAGTGGGGCCACAGGGCAATACACAAACAAAAGTGTTACTTTCCAGCCTCTGTACAGTTGCTGCAATCCCCATTTTGTCCTCTCTGTCTGATATTAGGGTTGTTCCCGTTCCTAGACAGTGCTCAGCGGGAAGTCACCCAATCGACCTGAGCGCACTGCAAATATCTTTGGACCTTCCACTATCATCCATAGGGTTCAGCACACCTCTTCCCCAAACATTTTTAACCCCCCTCATATACATATCAAAGCATAATCAACTTTAACAAGTATAATTCAGTGATAATAACTGAATGAGTCATATTTTACAGTCATCACCACTAGCCTGTTTCAAATTTTTTCATCCCACTAATAAGCATTGGTATGGATATATTGGCCACTTCTAGAAATTTCCTAGAGGATTCTTGTGGTAACATATTGGGCTGATAAATACAAGATGGGCAGTTCAAAATTACCAGCCTCTCCAGGAGAGAAAGATGAGGCTTTATAGTCCTATAAAGAGTTATAGTCTTGGAAAACCACAGGTTTTCCTATATTGCAACTGTCCTATATTACAACTGCATGTTAGAAATGTCTCGATTGTAGAGAATTTGGTTTGGAGTTTCAGATACTTCATACAAGTGGGGTTATACAATATCTGTGACTGCCTTATGTTAGTATAATGCTTTCAATGTTGAAGCATGGATCAGTAATTCATTTATCCTTATGCCTGAATAATATATCATTGTTTGTATATTCCACATTTTTAATCCATTCATTTGGTGATGTCCATTTTGGGCTTTTACCAGCTTTTCTCCAAATGTGAATAGTGCTGCAGTGAACATTGATGTTCAAATATCTTGATTGTGCTTCTGCTTTCAGTTCTTCTGGATGTGGCTAATGTTTTGGCCAATTTCAGAAAAGGCATTCCGTTTAGTAGATGATGGATGTATTAGTAAATATTTTAAAGTGAGCTTCCCAGGGGAGAAACAAAACAAAACAGCACATGATTTGTAGCACTTGCCAATTTTATGAGGTAGACATTCTAGACTCATGCTACCAACGAGTCAGCTGGCTTGCAGAACTGTGAAAAATGTTAACAGTCAGCCCTGTGAACCAATCAAACAAACGCCACCATACTTCTGCAAGATTTCAAAGAAAACAGATGTGCTAAGATTGCATCTGAGATAGAGCAAGAGTAAGATCAAGAGGAGAGAGTAAATTGCTTCTTCAGGAAGAATTACATAAGGCTATTTACTCGTGTGTTGCATAATACAGTTGTTAGGGATTTGCAGGATCTGAGTAAACCCATTAATTTGCTAAAGTGGAACCATCTGTTGTATAGTCGTTCAATAAAGCTGTGGTTTAGTGGGAATAAAACACTATACTGGAAAGCAAACATTAAATCTTAACTCCAGACTGTGTTGCATATAGGTGATGCAATCTTCGAAAACTTGCTTAATCACATGTAAGAGGAAAATAAAAAATACCTGCCTTTAGGACTCACGTAGGGAGCAAATTAATTAATTTTCATAAAAGCATATGATGCAATCCCTGACACGTGGTTAGTGTTAATGTTCACTTTTTCTCAAGGCAGGTTTATGTTTTTAGAAATATATATGTATATGTGTGTAAGGTACTTATGATTCTCAGCTCCATGAGGCAAGGATTTTTTTCTTTTTGTTTTGTTTTTTCCTTTTTTTCAAGCGATGCTCAGATAGGTGTCGCCCTGGGAGGAACCCAGGGCCACAAGTGTGTTTGAGGTGTCAATGATCGATGTGTCCTGCTATGCACATTAATTCTCGCATCCAGCTGTGTTCTTCGAGACATGAACTGAGTGATCTGCTGCTAAGGGTCATTGTTTTATTGTTTTACTACTATATCTCCAGCACCTAGAATAATATCTAGTATATGTAGGTGTGTGTGTGTGAGTGTGTGTGTGTGTGTGTGTTGCATTAGGTACCATAGACTGCCTGGTCTGAACCATCTCACAAGTGTTCTTAGGCTTGAGCCCCCGCGTTGCAGCCACTGGGTAAATTCATCTTGTTCCGAGTCTTTTTCTCACTGCCCTTCTGTTTACCAAGTGTGATTTCCCTTTCAAGGGACAGATCTCTCCTGAAAACATGTCTGAAGAACATGAGACAAATTCTTATAATCCTTCCTTCTAAGGAGCATTCTGATTATACTTCTTCCAAGACAGATTTGTGTGCTCTTTTGGAAGTCCATTATACTTTGAAGAATCTTCAACGGCACCACAATTCAAGTGCATCCATGCTTCTTTGGTCTTCCTTTTTCAATGTCCAACTTCCACAGGCACATGAAGCAGTGGGAACCATGCTAGCGTAGGTCAGGTATACTTAGCCTTCATAATAATCTCCTTGTTTTTCACCACTATAAAGAGGTCTTGTGCAGCAGATTTAACCAAGGCAAGGCATCCTTTGGATCTCTTTCTTTCAGCTTCCATGAATTGATTCGTATATAATATGGGTCTTAATGAACAAATGATCAACATGTCTGAAGCTGCTGGGAATTATCTTCCCAAAGAAGTGCTAATACCATCATGCTGTAACTAAAGAAGAGACAGAATATAATGATGATAATAGATTGTTGTTGGAAATTACACGTCTCTTCATCCAGCCTTCAGAACCCCCCTCCAACTGGAGCCCCAGCCTGGTCTTCCATCTCACAGGCTTCTTTTCCTTCAAAACGTCACTTAGAGGAGAATCAGGAGATCCAGGTCCTTGTAGACACTGTCATCAACCCATGTCTCACTGTTAGACCACATTGTTAACTTGAGTTGAAGTGGATTTTTCCCTTTACACTGCAATCACTTCAGTAGAACGAGAAATTTGTTTAGAAAATGAAAAAGCCCATGGGACCCTATTGTAACTGCAGTGGATTCAGATCTGAAACTAAACCACTCGGCTTCCCTCTGTCTTTGTACTCTGGTGTCTGTTTAATGGCTCGGTCTCCAGCTGTGGCCCCAGGGGCACTCCAGGCTCATCCTTGCCAGGACACCATGCCCTGCAACAGAGTGTCTGCTCGGTTAAAGGAAGCCAAAGCACAGATCTCAGAGGCCCCATTGCCAATGGCCTGAGTTGGTTCTTGGTTCGGCTCCAGAGATGGGAATATGAACAGGCTGGTTGTATTTAGAATCATTCACAGGATCTATCTCCAGTTTAACAGCAACACAAACTTGTGGATTGACAGGATAGGATCCCTGAGCAGAAATCTGAGTACTGAGCAGATTCAAAGAAGGAGAAAAAAACATCATTCCTCAGTCCTTTGGGCTACAAAGAAGTGGAATAGCAAAGAAAACTGAGAAAAAACAATTAATTTCTAACTTTGATGATCTACGACTGAAATTTTCTTTATTATTAATTGTTTAACCCCTTGTATTTCCTTTTTGAGTGTCTAGTCTGTATTAAATTCCTAGTGTGTACTTTGTGATGAAATAATTGTAGAATTTTACCAACATCGTCAGTCTGAAATTGATCAAACTTACAAAATGTATTGATAATCATTAGTAATTGAAATGCAATAATTGGTAACAACAAGGAAGGAACAGTAGCTAGAAAATATGGTTTTGGTGATAGAAAAGAAGCTGGAGATTACATGGTAGGGTTTTTGTAAGACCTTTTAAACATGTGGACTTGTCTACATGGAATACACAGAAATCAAATCTGTGAGGCAAGATGATGTGGAAGCTCAGTACAAGCAGCTGAAACCAGACTCTGGGCTATCTGTGGAACAGACCATCAGTTGCTCATATGTAAGTTCAGGTGAAAAGTGAACAAGATTAAAACAAATCTAGAAGAGCCAAAATACAACTCTGAGTCTGTCCCACCCGAATTTCAAGAATATCTCCAGGACAAATATGATGCAGTCAACACTACTGACCAAAAGGCCTGATGATCTGCAGATAATATCAAGGCCATCATTCATGAAAAAAGCAAAAGGTCATCAAAATGACAGGCATAAAAGAAAAGACCAAAGTGGATGTCAGAAAACACACTGAAACTTGCTCTAATGCAAATTGAAGAAATGATGAAGTCAAAGAAGCTGAACAGAAAATTTCAAAAAGGCCTCTGGAGAAGAAGGAACTATGCAAAGACCTAGAATTAGAAAGCCCCAAAGGAAGAACATGGCCAGCATATATTAAACTGAAAGAAAAAACAACTCGAGGCTCAAGTTACAATAATGGGAGATTTGGGGCACAAACTATTGAAAAATACTGAATGCATCAAAAGTTGATGGAAAGAATAGACAAGGTCACGGTATCAAAAAGAACTATTGGACATTAAAAGAAAGGGTTTTACTTTGAGGACTAAGGGGAACCCAATCTAAGCCATATTTTCAGTTGCCTCCTCTGCATGTGAAAGTTGGACATTAAGAAACAAAAACTGAAGAAGAATGGATGCATTAGAATTAGGGTGCTGGTGAAGACATGTGAAGGTACCACAGACTGCAAAAAGAACAACACAATGTCTTGGAAGAAGTCCAGTCAGAATACTCCCTAGAGGCTGGGCTCCTGAGATTTCCTCTCATGTGCTTCGAGCATGATATCAAGCAAGACCATTCCTTGGAAAAGGCATATGTGGTTGTTAACCAGGACATTACCCAGGATATGCTGAAGGAACTGTCTTCCAAGGATGCGATGGGGGTGTCTGTCTGTGGAAGGAAGAAGAGTATGCCTAGTGGAAAATTACCTCCCAGCTAGATGGACTGTCCTCTAGTACAGTGGTTCTCAGCCTTCCTAATGTCGCGACTCTTTAATACAGTTCCTTATGTTGTGATGACCCCCAATCATAAAATTATTTTCATTGCTACTTCATAACTAATTTTACAGCTGTTATGAATCGTAATGTAAGTTTCTGATATACAGGATGTATTTCCATTGCTACAAATTGAACATAATTGAAGCATAGTGATTAATTACAAAACTATATAATTAGATATAGTGAAAGACTTATTTCTAATTACAAATAAATGAAATATTGCCCTGAAGCATGGTGTAGCATGGGTAACAACAGTCTTCACACCGGCTACTCACATATAGGTATATATGCATGTGGACGGACCCACCTGGAGGCAGGTAGCAGACCCACCTGGAGGCAGGTGTCTCGGTTCCCAAGACAATTGGGAATGTGCATTTTCAAATGATCTTAAGCAACTCCTGTGAAAGGGTCATTTGATCCCCAAAGGGGTCGCGACCCCTGTGTTGAGAACCACTACTCCAAAAGCTAACAGAGTTTGAATGGTATTTGATAGATATGTTTCTCAAACCGCAAACAGAAGTAGGTATCTGTTTTGTACCTTAGAAAGAATAACACCCCAACAGCAGCCCCCAGCAAAACAGAACAGCCAAATCCATAGTCACTGAACTGATTTTGACTCACAGCAACCCAATTGCGGGTTTCAAAGACTAAATCTTTGTAGGAGTAGGTAGCTTCATCGGTTTCCCAAGGAGCAGCTGGTGGGTTTGAACTACTAACCTTCTGATTAGCATCCCAATGCTTGTCTCATAAAACAAAGTTCTTTAATAGATCCTACTTCATTGTCTTTTTTAGACAGGTTTCCTAGAATGGTGAAATAGTACAATGGTGGAGAGCTCTCATTTGGAACTTCAAGAGTTAGCATATTTCAAGGTTAACATATTTCTCATGCTACCCAGACCAGATAGTTCTAATGATAAGCCCAGAGATCTTACCTCAGCCATTACAGTATCTTTTATCAGTGTTTTGAGTGAACTCTTAGAAGAGGTTCTCATTACCTTTGTAGGTGATGTGAAGTGTAAGATAAATTAATCTTGAAAAGGTGGAGCAAAGGGCAAAAGCGGTGATATTTTAAAAAAGAGAAGCTCATCTGAAAATGAATTACATGTACATGGAAGATATGGTTCGTGGCAATGCATGCAGAGAACCTGTGGTTTTTAGTGGACTTAACATAAACCACCAGTGAATGGTAAACAAATAATTCCACAGGAAACTACGTTCATATAAGTATAGTAAGCTAGGAGGCTGCAAAAAGCTCATGGGAAAATTTCAACATCTTTTCATTGTACTTTTCCACAAACTTTTTGAAGCCCCCTCAATGAAGATCAAGGAAGTGGCAGTCCCGCTCCCATGCTGTGGGAAAAGACTAGACCAGGAATATTGTGAGCACAGCTGGGCTGAACAAAGGAAGAGAACCAGAAATGAACAGGTGTGTCTAAGGAGCCATGGTGGCTTTGGTCTGCAGCCACACCATCTCTAGGGATCCTCAAACTATGGCCCGCGGGCCACATGCGGCCCACCGAAGACATTTATCCGGCCCACAGGGTGGTTTTGCGCTGCTGCTGCCTGTTCTGCTTAGCAGCTGATTCATCCCAGGCCCGCAGTGAATTTGTTCATAGTTCATTGTTGTTGTTGTTGTTTTTTAAGTGTAGTCTAGCTCTACAATGGTTCGAGGGACAGTGAACTGGCCCTCTGTTTAAAATGTTTGAGAACCCCTGGTAAGCATTCAGCTCTGCACCATGTGCTCCTTCTGCTCCCATAAGCCTTCCAAAGGGACAGTTCTACTCTGCCTTATAGGGTCTCTGAGTGGAGAGGATCCCAGTGGCTGTGGGGAAGAGTATGTGGTCCAGTGGATTCCAGCAGCCTCGCACCTTTTTGGAAGGGCAGTAAGTCCTCCAGAACCTGGGAATACAGCCTCCAAGAGTTTATCTTCAGCCATTTGACTGGCTGTCACGGTGAAAGATGAGCTACCTCCTGTCTTTATACAAGAAGAGTTGTGATAAGAGATGTAGAAGCCCTCGATAGAAGTATTTAAAATGAAAAAAAAATGTAAAACAAGAGGAGGAGATAAAGGAACTCAGAGTCAAAGCTTGAAGAGACAGAGAGGGTTCCAGGTAGGAGTGAGAGTGGCCAGAGGGTGGGGTGGTCAGTCTCGGGATGCAGTGAGTTGAGTGTCACTGAACCGATTCAAGAAGAAGCTGGAGGAGCACATCCCAAGGACTCCAATAGAAAGTAAATGTTCAGAAAACAATGATGGCAACATACGCACAAATATGTTTGATACAATTGATGTGTAGGTTGTTCACAGAGCTGTACGAGCTCCAAATAAAATGATTTCTTAATTTAAAAATAAATGAAATAACACTGGGAATAGAGACTTAACACATGAAGAAGAAGAATGATTTCAGGGCAGACAATTTACCTTAGGTTGATATCTTTTACCAACAGCAAGTTTCCCTTTCCTTTTCCATTTTCCTTAGTATCTTGAGAAAGGTTTTGAGTTAATAAATCTTAACTGCATGACCAGAGTTTGGTGAAGAGGCACGTACACGTTTTTGACATGTCCAAAAACAACACGCAAGCACATTATTTCATACTAGAATCAGAGTTTACGTTTTATTTCATGTGTTTGGTGTTTTCACCTACACAAGTTGAGCCTTGTGAAGTTAGCCCAACTAAAAGGTTTTGTTGTTGTTGCAGCTGTTTGTTGTTTCAAAAACTAAGTACATGTTCTAAAGCTGATGTTATCCTAAAACTTAGTATAAATGTTGGTGTTTCCCCTTGCTCCTTGTGTTTACACTTGTGTACACAGATGCCACAATATTAAGTTCACCTCAGTCTGACACTTAGATTATGCTTTCTCTTTTCTCCTCTCAGTGTCCTGGGGCGTAAAGTAACCAATCAAGTGACAGCAAGAAACCAGACATAGAAAATTTCCCAGATCTACTCACTTGTAATTCTCCTAATTTTCATGGGGATTTCCACAGGAAATCACAGAAGAATAGTTGAAATGCTCTTTATCATATGTACTTTCCTTCGAAAGAAAGGGGCAGTTCTTAGTCCTCTTTGCATAGTGGTCTGAATTCCAGTTCAAGGCAGCTCTGTGTAGTGTAGTTAAAATTCAATGCTACCTAGAATGGTATCGCTTGAGTACCTCAGCCATGAAGAAGAACCAAATTATCTGGTGACCTCCCTAACTAACAGAATCCAGTGAATGTGGTACATGAAGCTTGTTATATCTTGAGGGTGATGACTTACCTCTTGGTAGAAAGAAATCAGTCATATTTGACCCCAACTAAATTTGAATGCCAATTTGAAAATCACAGAGTCAGAGGATATTAATTATTTCAAATTAAGGTTGGGTCAAAAAAATGTGCTGAGAGACCTTAATATTTTTTAAAAGAATGTTGAAAAAATTGTTTTAATATGTTTCAAAGAAGTCAAACCCAACGTTTATTTTAGACATATTTCAAGCTTCCTTTCCATGTTAGACTAGTTCTTTTGTTCTTTTCGAAAATGTATTTTTTATCTAGTCTGTAAGAATTGGAAAACATTTTAAGATTATAATTTCTCATTTTGTTTTTGCTTTGCTTTTCTAGCCCCCCTCCCCTGCCACTTGTTTAAATAGGAGTCCTTTCTGAGCTATCCCCAGAACAGGCATTTCCTGACTATCAGGACTAACTTCCCAGGCTTGTTCTTGGGTCTACTGAGAATAAAGACTTTGGCTACTCAGGTTCCGTTGAATGACATGTTGAAAGCTTTGCCTAACAGAGAAGTTTTTATTTGTCTCTAAATTTTGATTTTTTCATGCTATCAGAGGCCCCATTGCAACAGGTAACTTGAGTGTTGAATGTGTGTTCTCGGATAACTGTGAGTTGTGGTGAAATGTACTAAAAATGTTCACAGTTTCCAAGTTGTTTTTCTCTAAAGTTACTTTCCACTCAGAAATTCTTTGAGTTTTAAACTCCTTTTTCTTTTTTCTTTTTTCATTTGTGTGTTGAAGTTTGAGAATGTAATCTTTGGGTGTTGTCTGTCTGTCCTATGCGTGTGACAAAGAATCCTGGGATTTTAGAGCTGTAAGATATTGTAGACATCATGAAGTGATTCCACAGATTAAGAATTAAACGGTGCTTAGGCAGGATCATAGCAGTAATGGCTGACTTACAATTCTGAAAACCTCTGCGCTCCAGGTTCCTACTGCCTAATTCTTGGTTTTTCTGTTTCCACTGTGCTGGAAACTGAAAATTGAAACTAAATATTCACCAAAGTTTCTTCACTGATCATTTTAGACCTCACTCTAGACCTCTAAAGGAACAAGTAAGAAGTAAAATCATTTCTTAGGGAGAGAAACTTAAAATACATCTTGAAGACTTGGCTGACACAAAAAATAAATGAGTTTCCCAGACCTCTAAAGTGGCAAATAAGACGTAAAATTATTTCTGAGAGACTTGACACACCATGTTCAAGGAAAGGCTTGGATGAAACAAGTGACTGTGGGTTTCCCATGGAGGACATACTTTTAAAAATTCAAAAACTTTGAAACATTTCTATGATGCACGCTATTTTCAAATGATCATCAAAGTGTACTCTGAACTCTGTTGCTAATCTCTCAAACCCAGAATTATACTTAAAAGTAGATAAAACTTTGTGTAGGCTAAAGTTTTGTAATCATAACAATCCTGGGATATTTCTCAGGGACCAGAAGCACAGCCTGATGGTGGGATGTGGAGGATGCCAGCGGGTGTTTGGACAGCAGCCCTGGGAGAGGTTCCCTGTAATAGTGAATTCAAGCTCGGTTGTGTAGGTTACACCACGCCTGTGGCAAGGACAGTGTTTCTCTTACTCCAGTCTCACTTCTGTTTTATTTGGAACTGACTCTTGATTGTTTTCCACCCATTCTACCGCGTTGGTTAACCTCCAGCACAGTTGAGCAACTATCTCAGGCCTCAATGTTACCTATGAATTATGTCCAGAAGAAAGACAATAATTTAGCTTGCCTGCAGCCGGTCATTCTGCTAAAGAAACTTACCTTTCTACGTGGAGAAGCCTCAAAGAACACAGGGGTTTGCAAAACACAGTATTCTTTATCTTAGAACAAAAAGAATAGTGCCAAGGTTATGAATATTACTGTTAGGTGCCCTTGAGTCAGCAACCCGATGAACCCCAGAATGAAACATTGCTGGCTCCTGTGACAGCTCCACAATTATTTGAATGTCTCGCGAGCTCATGGTTGTAGAAGCTGTGTGAGCTTAGCTCGTTGAGGACCTTTTACCTTTTCACTGTCCCTCCATTTACCAAGCACAGTGTCCTTCTTCAGGAAGCGATCTCTCCTGACAATATGGCCAAAGTCTATAAGGCCCGATCTCACCATTCTTGCCTCTAAGAAGCACTCTGACCTTCGCACTCCACGGCACTCTCATTCCTCTCCTCCAGCACCAGGATTCAGGTGCATCAGCTCTTCAGTCTTCCTTATCCAGCTTCCCACTCTCACATGCTTAGGAGGTGATTACAGATGCCATCAGTTGGGTCAGGTGAAACTTAGTCTTCAAAATAGTATCCTTGCTATTCAAAATTTTGAAGAGGTCTGTGTGTAGTGGATTTACCCAATGCAGTGCGTCCTTTCACATCTTGACAACTGGTTTCATTGATTGCCCAAGCAATATGAAATCCTTGACAACTTCAATCTTCTGCCACTGTATCATGGTGTCACCTATTGGCCCACTTATGGGGATTTAGGTTTTCCTCACATTGAGCTGTAGTCCATGTTGAAGGCTGTGGTCTTTCATCTTGGTCAGCAAGTGCTAAAAGTGCCCCATGCTTTCTGTTGCCAGATTGTGTCATCTGCATATCTTGTTAATGATCCTTTCTCTAAACCTGCTGCCATGTGCTTCCTCCTGTAGTCCCGCTTCTCTGATTATTGACTCCACATAGAGATGGAGCAAGTATTGTGAGAGGACACGGCCCTCTTTCCTAATGTTTAACCAAACAGTGTTCCCCCGCCCTATTCACAAGACTGCCTCGATCCATGTTTAGCTTCCACATGATGAGACATACTGGGATCCCTATTCCTTTCAAGGATGTCCGTAGTTTGTTATGGTCCACACAGTCAGATACCGCGGCATAGACAATAAAACTCAAGTAAACATCTTTCTTGTATTTTCTGCTTTAAGACAAGATTGATCTGGCATCAGCAATGGTATCCTTGTTTCATGTTCTCTTTTGAATCTGTTCTGAACTTCTGGCAGCTCCCAGTACTGCTGCAACCATTATTCATCAGCAGAATTTTAATTTACTTGCATGTGATATTAATGATATTGTTCTGTAATTTTAGCATCTTGTTGGGCCTCCTCTCTTGGGGATGGGTACAAATGTAGATTTCTTCCAGTCAGATGGTCAAGTAGTTGTCTTCCAAATTCATGGCATAAATGAATGAATGCTTCCAGAGCTCCATCAAATTGTTGAAATATTTTCATTAGTATTCCATTAATTTCTGGAGCCTTCTTTGTGGCTAATGTTTTTTGGTACATCTTGAACATTTTCCTTCAGTACCATTGATCCTTGCTTCTATCTAAATATGGAAATGGTTCAATGTTAACTAGTTCTGTTTGGTTCTTTGTATTCTTCCCAACCTTTTTTGATGTTTCCTGCATCAGTATTTTGCCCATTGAAACTTTCAGTATTGCAATTTGGAGCTTGAAATGTTCTTGATAATTGTATTTTTTTTTATTTTCAAACTGTAGGTCTTTGCACATTTGATTGCAATGTTTTATTTTGTCTTCTAGAGCCATCCTTGGAAAAATTCTTTCAGCTTTTTAACTTCATAATATCTTCCATTTGCCTTAGCTACTCAGTGATTAAGAGCAAGTTTCAGAGTCTCCTCTGACATAAACCTTGAGTTTTTTTTCCCCCTTTCTTTCCTGTCTTTTTAGTGGCATTTTGCTTTCTTCATGAATGATGTTCTTGATTTCACCCCTTGCTTCTCAGGTCTTCTTGTCATTTGTGTCCAATGCATCAAATCTGTTTTGAGATCTGTTCTCGAAATTCAAGTGAAATATCCTCAAGATCTAATTTGGGCTCTCATGGACTTGTTTTAATTTTCATTATTTTTTTTTAGCAAGTCTTGATTAAACCATTACTGGTTCAGTTTCTGGGCATGAAATAAAGCATAAAAAACACTAGTTAGAACATTTGTCCTCTTGGATAAATTAACTTAATATAGGAGCTAAGATAAATCCTTAGGCAGATGTTTAAGAAGAAGAAAGAGGTTTATATGCAAGAGCAATTGAACATTATGAAAACATCCCAGCCCAGTCCAAGGTCATAAGTCCAATATTAGACCATATGTCCGATACCATTCAATAAACACCTCTTCAGACTTACAAAGCACATGCAATGACACCAGGACACTCACAGGGGCCCCTCTGGGGCTTCTCAAGCATCTCGGCACTGGAAGGAGTCTCTACATGGATTTTCTGGCTTCAGAGGTTTTGCTCCATCAGGGTAAGCCCATGTGGCTTTTCTTCCGGGATGTCTCACAAGGACTCAGCCTTGTATTTTGTTAGTAGCGCATCTCCACGGGACTGAATCAAGAGTCTCTCATCTCCAAGAGGAAATTATGGCCAGATTTCCCAGAATTCTCAAGAAAAAGCCATGTCTCATTGGCTATCTCCAGATTGACAGCTAGACTCCACCCTTACACTCTCAAGCTTCAAATTGACACCAGATTAGATGACTGTCACAAGTGATAAGATTGTGCCTCTTTCCTTCACTGCTGCGTAAACATCATCTGTGACTTCCATGTAGCTATTGCTGAATAAAATAACTTTCTAATGAAATAATGAATGATAAACTTACCAGTTATAGCTACGCCAGCTGGATAATTGTAGAAGGCTTCAAGGAAAAAAATCTCAATTGATCTAGATTTTGAGAGAAAGGTAGAAAATTAAAAGTATAATTCCATATGGAGAACACTAGAATAATCCATAAAAAAGCATCAAAAAACACCTCTTTCAGTGATTAATTGGGAAATAATAAAATCATACTGCAGGAGTAAAGAGTACATGAAATGGGAAGGTGGAAATAACTCGAGAGGTTCGGTGGGGTCAGATCATGCCAGGTTCAGACTTTCATAGACTTTTCTTGGTGCTATAGATTAAGCATTGGGCAGCTCACAGTATGGTCAGCAGTTTAGACCCACCAGCTACTCCCCTGTCTACTTCTGTAAAGATTTTCACTCTTGAAAACCCTTTGTAGATAACGTCACTGTAAGTTGGGAAAGACTTGATAGCCTTGAGTTTGTTTTGTTTTGTTTTTCAGGGAAGTGGGGAATGGCTTGGTTTGGTTGTAGAAAATAAATAGGTAACAGAAGGGGGGGTTTTTTTGGGGGGAGGGGGGCTTCACTGCCCTCTAGTGGTGCGAGTAGGAGGACCAGCCTTGCTGCTGGATTTGAACCTCCAACCCAGTGGGCCGCAGTTCCGCGCACAACCACTACGCCACCAGGGCTCAGCCCCCAGAAGTTTTAATAGATTTACTCTGCGAGCAGCAATATGGAATAAGCATTAAAACTTGTTAAAACATTGTATCCCTGTGGGTTCTGAGATTTCTGAGACTGTAAATCTCGATGGAGGAGAGAGCCTAACCTTCCTCCCTCAGGGCAGTTGGTGGGTTTGAACCACCAACCTGAGGTTAACAGCCTAAGGCATAACTAGGCCCCCTGGAAATAGTCATTAAGATATATAATAAATTATGGAGAGTTCTGTTTAGGGAAAGGAGTGGTGTAAGGACATCAGCTGGAGCATCACAGTGGTTTTTTTCATGAGGTATATGAAAGACTTTCAAAAACTTCGTGGAGAAATAGAATTAAAAGATAATGGACTTGTTCCCTGGACATTTTGAAGCACTCTTATGCTAAGAATTCCAGATAAATGATATAACCTATGTGAAAATAGAGAGGCAAATAGAGATTATTAAGGTGCCATCAAGCCCAAATTTGGCACCCTCTAAAAAATGTAAAGGACAAGAAACAGAGAAACCCAAGTGATTGTAAGATTTCAGTGCAATTGACATATACCAGTGAAACTAAGCTTGTAATTTTGTTTAACAAGAAGCAGCCCACTGCTGAGGAAAAGCTTAGTGGTTCTGACCACTAAGTTGCTCTGTGGGTGAAAGCCCTAGTGGTGTACTTCTGTAAAAATTGTTGCCAAAAAAATCCTATGGGAAGAAATTCAGACAGAGTTGATATGAGTCATGATTGACTAGGCAAGACTCACCAGCCAATGAAGGTGATTAGTCTTGTGTATGTTGACATTTTATTTTTATTTTTTTATTGTGAATTTGCTGAGGGTTTATAGAGCAGGAAACCAGTTTTACATTCAATAATTCATGCACATTTTTGCTTTGTCACCTACAGTGTCATTCATCCTCCCTACTCCCTGTTTTCCCACCTCCACTTCTCTTCTAACCCTTCTGACCCCTGTCTTGGGGCAAATGTTTCCTCCTTGATCTCAGAGTGTTATTGTACCTGTTACAGACCTGTCTGTTGTTTGGCTGAAACTTCAGCCACAGGAAAGTTCCAGTTCTGACAGAAGCTAATAAGGGCCACAGTCTTTTGGCAACCAGCCTAGTTTCCTCTTTGATTTTGAGTTTCGTTCCTCTGAGCATTGCATCTTCAAGGCTTTGTTGCTGCCAAGATGTTCTGGAAGCAGCTGGAAATGTGACATAGACTTGAAAGGAAGATGAGAACATGGCCTTAACATTGGGGGATCATCTGTATAACGTATACAGTAGATTGTTGGAGACTGGTAAGATCATGGATCTTGTCAAGATTAGAAATGGCCTAGTGACCAATCTCAGTGAAACTCCAGTGGCTGGTTCTATGAAGACAGCCAAGTGGGAGCAGAGCATGTCTAGATGGCAGCGGTCACATCTATGCTGCAGGAAGGCTAAGCAAATTGAAGACTAAGCCATGGCCAGTGATTGGAAATGTGGAGTGGGTCATGACCTTTAATCACTTCTTCCTTTGGAAGAATGGCAAATTAATTTGCAAAAGATGGTAGTTTACATAGATGATTAGGGATTTTTCTTTCGTGTTTGGCAAGGAAAAAGAGAAAAAGAATGACACTTGAGCAAGTAGTTAGTGTCTTTAAGAACCTTGCCTACTGGATTACAGGACAGGTCAGATGAAAGGATGTGTCTCTGTTTCTTGGTATCATGCTGCCTGGGTTGTTATTAGACTCCACCAAGTCAGTGCCATCTCTCAGCGATCCTGGACCCACTGGACAGAAACAGCACCCGGCCCACTCATGGGCTTCTAGGTGACGTTGAATAAATGATAACATTTACAGTTGTTGTTATCATTAGGAAAAAGAGGGTTTTTTTGGGGGGGGGCAGGGAGGAGTTTAAGAATAAGGGAGGAGTTTATATTTATTGACAAAGGAAAAGGACACTTTGTAGGGTGACGGGAGAATGTATTTCAAGGAGGTCTCGAAGAAGTATGGTATTAAGAGCAGAATACAGCCTGGAAAAGGGAGCAAAGCTCCTTTTCTCTGAAATAGGGGATCCTATGTGAAGGTACAGGGACCTTTTGAGCCTGGGTAACAGAAAGGAGAAGGGGTGAAGGGACTCTCACACAATCCTCTCTACCTTCTCATTAAAGAAGAGATAATCCATTATTAAGATTGGCCTATGGCACAAAGAAATAAATGGAATACTGCCACTCATTTTGGCCCAATGTGTATTGTGAACCATAGAGGTATTTTTTAAATTTAAACTTGATGAAAAGCTAGATTCTGTGTGTGTGGTCACATTTCACAGGTGCAAACAAATGAGGGGAGAAGCCAGGCCTGTGAGCCAGGTCTCTCTGACCCCGAATGCTGTGCTCTTTATTTAAAAAAGAAGTCAACCTGAGACCTGGACGGTGCAGTAGCCCTGCACTGCAGTCTGCTAAGGCAGCCTTTCTCCACCTGTGGGCCAAAACACCTTTGAGGGTCGAAAGACCCTTTCATAAGGGGTTGCCTGATTCATAACAGTAGCAAAATTATAGTTATGAAGTAGTAAAGAAAATAATTTTATGGTTGGGAGGTCACCACAACTTGAGGGACTATATTAAAGGGTTGTGGCCTTAGGAACGTCCACTGTGTTAATGTTCTATGGGGTTATTATAAACACAAAAGGCATGTTTATTTGATGAGACAGGCACTGCACTATGGAAGTGACCCAGAAATGTGAATCCTAGATCCCTGAGAGTGATCACAAAGGAGAACCAACTGAGAAAATGGGTAAGTCAGGTACTAAGCAATCCTAGACCCACCAGAGTGAAACAGCATTCAGTCCACTGATTGGTACTAAGGCTGCAAAGAGAACAAAGTCCTTACAGACTGTAGCAATTGGAGTGGGAAGTGGGTACTCTGGAGACTTGGGCTTCTGAAGAGAGCAACTCCCTAAGTTTTCCATCATCCCTTCCTTTTCCACAACTCCAAATCCCTACCTCTCATTCATCAGATTCCTCTTAACAAGCCACAGAACCCTGCCCAGACACCCTGCTAGCAACACAGCAACATAGCTCTGCTCTTACTAAGAACCACATTCTCATTTACATAACTTATTGAAAAGGATAAAATGGATATAAAAAAATTTTAAAGAAAGTTTATAATTGAAAATACAAGGCAGCAAGTGACATCCCCTTACAGAAGGTGGCAGGGAAGAGATGAGTCAGTCAAGGTACAGTGGTGCAACAATGAGATATGCAACTTTCCTTGAGTTCTTAAATGCTTCCTCCCACCCACTATCATGATCTCTGTTCTATCTTGCAATTCCAACTAGACCAGGGGAAGTACAGTGGAGCCGGAAACATGGGGAATTCAGGACAGATGATCCTTTTTTGGACCAGTGACAAGAGTAGTGATACTGAGAGGTTGGAGGGAAGGTGTAGTAGAAAGGGGGAGCCAATTGCAGGGGTCTACATATGACCTTCTCCCTGAGTTACAGATAACAGGGAAGTGGGTGAAGGGACACTTTGGACAGTGTAAGATTGACAAGATAATAGCAATTTGTAAATTATTATGGGGGAGGAAGAGTGGGGAGGGAGGGGAAATCTGGGGAACTGATACTAGGGTCCTAAGTAGAAGGAGGATGTTTCGAGAATGATGATGGCAACAAATGCACAAATGTGATCTACATACAATTGATGTATGTATTGATCATGATAAGAGTTGTACGAGCCCCCCAGTAAAATGATTTAATAAAAAGAAAAAGAGAGAGAAAGAGTGTAATCACCTTAAATCCATCCCTTACCCAACAGATGGTATTAACCAGGAATCAGGGTTACCTAACCCTACTATGGGTTACACCTGTACAATGGTTTAATCATGCATTCATTGGCTGCAGAGGTGTAGAGTTTGGGGAACGCTATAGGGAACTGCCACGAGCTAGAATCAACTCCAAGGGCAGAGGGCTTGGTTTTTCTTTGGGACAATTTGACAAGATGATTCCAAGTGCTGGTGACATAAAAGTTCTAATAGAAGCTTCATCTAATAAGGGGCTGGGCAGTGATCAAAATGAATCAATAAACTGTATACATATTAAGTAGCCATAAACGTGTGGGGTGGGCCGGGGTGAGGAACAATGAATGCAAGAACGCGGTGCCTACAGGTACAAAGGCTCGGGGGCGGGGGGTGGGGGGGCAGGGGGAGCAGGCCTGGCATGTTCAACAAAGACAATGAGACTGGCAGGGTAGGAACTGAGTGGGTGTGGGGGAAAAGGGGAGGA
The DNA here is from genome assembly GCA_004026705.1 of Nesogale talazaci. Lineage (NCBI taxonomy): Eukaryota > Metazoa > Chordata > Mammalia > Afrosoricida > Tenrecidae > Nesogale > Nesogale talazaci. Next base: position 78,623 of record PVJH01003887.1, on the reverse strand, counting down.
GTGGTTAGAAAGAAGGTCAGGAAATGGAAGTCAGGTACCGAGGAAGGACTGTTGGCTTTTAAACTGTGGGTGATATGGAAAGGGCCTGGAGGCTTGGTTCTGTTTCTTTTTTAACTTGCGATGGAAACTGTGAGTGATCCGTGCAAGTACACAGGGCAGGAGGATAGCCTCCTTGTCCTTTCCATGCAGCTTCAATAATGCTCATTTTTGGAGTGTTTGAGCCAAAAAGTGACAATGTTTGGCCTGATCTGATTTGAGCAGGGACAACCTGTAAAGGGGCAGATGGGACGAATGCAGAAAATGTAGTTAAGATCAGTTGCAAAAACTCAGGTAGCAGATGACGGTGGCTGGACACCAGGAAGTCGCCCCAGGGGTGCTCAGAAGAGGTTGCACTAAAGGCCTGACTAGATGGGAATACAAGTCAAAAAGTGTTGTTGCCTGGTGTCCAGTTCCTGCAGACACAGGTTGATTCCTAACAAAATCCGTGTCGACATCACTGTGAGGACACCTTCTCGCAGGCAGACACTTGTCTTAGACCCCAAGGGGTGCATTCTCAATAAGGGTCCAATCAAAACCGCCATTCTCTAGGGCATCTTAAACTCAATTACACTCAAGGTGAAGAAGGCTACAGTTCCGCAGGCTACAGCAACTCTTCTTTGAGATGCCAGAGGGGGTCATCCTGATAGATTTCCTTGAAGGACAGAGGATCCTCATCATTGGGGGCTGTTACAAAGAAAAATGAAGAATATTGACAACTGCCTTGGCGAGCACAAATCCAGGAAGTGCTGACAGGAATTGTCCCATAACTACCATGCACCTGCTCGCTCTTTAAGCACAGCAAGGACTAGCTTAGGAGGAAAAAAAAAAATCTTAGTGAAAACATTACCACATCCACCCTACACCTTGATCACGCCCTTCAGGATTTTGTTGTTCTTGTTCCCCAAACCCCAAAGAGTATTTAAAAGGAACACAGTTTGAGCCCTTGAAGGATGCCTCCCTTCTGTGCTGGCGAAGTATCAATCAAAGAGTGCAGGATCCTGTAGGGAAAGGTTAAACAGTTGGAAACACGGCCTTCAAACGTGTACAGACCACGCACTATTTTTTGATATTTTGCTTACTAAAGGTGTCTATGATTTTCCCATCATCCTTTTTTACTTATCCAAGTTTTGCTTATTTTATACTTGAGTAGGAAAGAAGACAGGGACAGAGGGAGGGAGAGAGAGAAGGAGGAAGAGGGGGAGGAAGACATTGAGGATGCATCTGGTCAGTAAACAAGGCAAGACATGCGGACCCCAAATGGACCAGAATACGACTTTTTAAAAATTTATTTCCTATTTAAGAACACACTCTTCCCCCAGCCAAATAGCTTATCAATGAAATGTATAACGTGATGCATTTATAACTTTCATGCCATCACTCCTCTCATAGTCTCTTAAAATCATGTATGATCAGGCAGAGCCCTGGTGGTGTAGTGTAGTGGTTGTGTGCGAGACTGTGGCCCACAGGGTTGGCTGTTCAAATCCAGCAGCAGCTCTCCAAGAGCAAGGCTGGGCCTCCTACTCTCACCAGGGCAGTGATGCCCACACACACACAAAGTGTCATGTATGATCAGGCCATCAATCATTCATTTGTATTTTATTAACAAAATCATGCCTTCCCACAATTCTTTTTAGCCAGTGTGCTTCTTGATTTTATGAACGAAACATGATTACGATAAGCAGCTATATTTAGCATAATGAAACTGAAAATTAAACAAAAACAAGAAAGAAACCCCAGGTCATATGATGACAGAAAAGCTCAAGCATTCCAAGAATAATATGTAACCGAGGTTTTTCATGGTATCTTCTCTGTGTAGTTGAGGTGATATACTCAACCCATTTTAATAGCACCGTTTCCTAATCTCTGCTCACATGTTAAGCCACGTGAACCATTGGACAATCAAGTAAGAGACTAAGCCAGTGGAAAAAAAAATAAGATTGAGTCAGCACAGTCCATGAATGCGACTACAAATACAAGCACTCCTTCAGCAGTGCAAGGATGAATTCCAAGATCCTCTGTCTTGGCTGTCTTTCCTTGAACTTTGTCACGTGTTACTCTATATGTGAATCCTCATGTCTTCATCTTAATGGAGATAATTGGGGTGTGAGGCACACACCACAAAGAGAAAGAAAAGGAAGCTGGCCAGTGTGTGATGTGTCAGGAACACATGTGGCAGCCCTCACAACTAGCCCCTTGGGTGGATGCATCTCCTAAGACTCCAGGCAGTTTTTTACAAGTTGGGAAAGCCACAGGCGAGGGAGGTTTTCATAAAATTGGGATTCCCTGCTTCAAAAAAAAAAAGAAAGAAAGAAAAAGACCACGAAGAAGAAGATCCCAACTTTCCCGTGCATCACCCTACTTTATCGTTTACCTGCCAGCAACTGTCAGACATGTTTCTGGACTCTCGTGTAATAGAGGTGGTTCTGTGCTTCCTGGATGTTTGGCAAGAAATAAATGAGGAAAGCCCAACTCTTTTCAGGAGAGAGGGAAGCTCTGTGATTGAAAACAATGCTCCCTTTGCTTGTTTCTCTTTGTCTTATAATCTGAGTTGTTGTCTAAGAGAGCAATGACTGCACGGATTAATATTTGTGGCATATGCTTCTTCTTTTTTAATGCAGGAACAAGGGGATAAGCCCAGGTCTGCCACCTGTCACATCTAACTCTGAGACCACGTTTCTTAAACACCACCTCTATCCACCACCTGCAGAATCACAGGTTTTAGGAATACTCATCATGAACCAATATTGTACTACGCAAAGTAGATTTATAAAACACTGGGAAGACTGCACTCGAGCTATGCTAAAAAAAGGAGAGATGGGGTCAGGTGCTAGCATAGTGAGATGGATGAATGTGGGCTTTGGAGGTGGACAGAGCTCACTTTACAGTGCTGGTGGATCCGACCTCCTCTTCCTGAAGGACCCTCTTCCCCCTCCTGGCTCTTGGGGGAATTACCTGCATTCACATGTTCCCCTCCCAAAAAGTCCAGGAAATTACTGATATAACCCTGGGAGCTTACTTAGCAAGAGAGATAAAATAGCCACTCTGGCTTGTCTAATTGGTTTTATGACTATCTTATTGTAATAAGTTGCATGTTGGTTTTCTGATCACTCCCCAGCCCCATTTCTGTCATACTAGCCCCGCTCCCACTGTGTGTACCCCACACTGGTGTGTGGGGAGAGGGTTAATATAAAGAAAGATAGAGGCTGAGCCCCGGTGGCGTAGTGGTTGTGCGCGGGACTGCGGCCCACTGGGACAGAGGTTCAATTACAGCAGTGGGCCTGGGCCTCCTACTCCCACCACCGAGAGCAGTGATGCCCCCCCCCAAAAAAAGAAAAATAGATACAGATATATAGATCTATCCTTTGTAGCTCTCATCACAGGTTATTTACTTGTGAGACTTACTTGATTCGTGCCCTTATCAGTCCTTGATTCCTGTAAAAACAGGAATTGTACTTGGTTCCTGTTCACTCCTTGACAGTGCATGAACCAGGCCGGTTAACTACCAGTGGCTGCCTGGTCCATTCCAACTGATGGTGACCCCACTGTGTCAGAAAGGTGACCCATTGCCGACGTTGTGGAAGTCCTCTATTTGGCCTTTTGCTGCAGTGCCCTTGTGGGTCGGAAGGACTCTAACCACAAACCTTGTGGTTAGCTATTGCACCACCCAGTGCACCACCACCTCCAAGACCGGAAAGGGCCGCTCCGACTCAGGACCCTCTTCTGAGGATCAGCGTGAAACGGCCCCGAAGGGTTCCCAGCTTGTAACTCTTTCCTGAAGCAAGCTGCCTCATCTTCCTTCTGAGGGGCAGTCGGTGGGATCCAACCCCTGACCTTTCCAGGAGCTGCCCAGTGTTTAACCCCCTGTGCCACCGTGGGTGCTTTAAAGCCATAAAAGGGCTTAATAAATACTCACTGAGGAATAAGTAAATGTAGGTTTCACAGAAAAGCTTTAACAGGGAAGGATTTAAAATTGGGCTGCTGATCTCATTAGATGCCACATACCTTCTGACCACATTCAACCCTTGAAACAGATCTGATGAAATCCATTGTCTCATTGCTGATCTCATTTTAAAGCTACAGAAGTTGAAGCCAAGAGAGGTTAAATGTCTTTCCCAGGCCACTTGACTCAGCAGGGGCCAGGGCCACTAGAAGCAGGCAGCCTGGACTAGGAGCCTTTGAACTTGACCACGTGACTCTGTTGCTTTAAGCAGAGGACAAAGTTGCGTGCCCGAGTCAAGTTGAACTAGATTTCTGTTTGAAAATTGGGGCACTGAGCCCCGGTGTCATAAAGGGTTGAGTGCGGGACTGTGGCCCGCAGGCTTAGCAGTTCAAATCCAGTGGCAGCTCTCAAGAGTGGCACTGGGCAGTGCCCATGACCACCAGAGGCAGTGATGTCCACAAAAACAAACAAACATAAAAAAAAGAAAATTGGGGTGGGATCCTCCTCCGCCCCTCATCTTCATTATAATCATCATCCCTTCAGGAGAAAATGTAATCTTAAACAAAGAGACTCATAGTTTTCATAAGTATACCCACAAAGTAAACTAAAAATTGCAAATTCTGTTTCCCAGAATATTTTACAACTGTGGCTTTTGAATCCCCATTGAAAAGCCACCCTTGTACTTTTCCACAGCACAACAGAGTTGTTTTAAACAGGTGATCTGACAAAATTCAGTGTGATTTGAGACCCTTTGTTTTTGTTTAGTATTCAGAGAGCAGAAGTGGCCTGTGGTCATCACTGAGTCAGATGTGAAGTCCAAACACTGGGGAGTCCAAAAACTTGATTTTATCACAGAAGCTAAGCCACCTGGACTACCCCCTAAGAGTGATGTTACTTCAACAACATAATTGCTACTAGAACGTTAACAAGACCTATAAAGTCTGACATTCTGTAGAAAGACTTACCCTAGGAATAGAAGTTGTCTGGCTCAGCCATTTATTCCACCCACCTGTCTTTAAATAGGATTATTATTTTTAAAGTCCTCTCAGCATAAGTAGATCACATAAAGATCCCCAAGGGGACATATTATATACTATTGTATAGAATGAGAGTTAAGCCTGAGAGTGTGCTATTCTTTCCTGGGAACTGTTCTAATCACTTTATACGCGCTAATTTTCTTAGTTCTCACAATCATCTTTGAAATACCTCTAGTTTACAGGTGAGGAAGATGCCCAGGGTTACGTGCAAAGGAAGTAGCAGATGGTCTTCAAACCCAGGTGGAGTCTGTCCCTAAAGGCCATGTTCCCTTTTAGCTGATGAGGCATTTTACCCACTTTCGTCTTCTTGAGCTGATTGAAAACTTAACCACTGTTTTCACCACCAATGTTTATAAAGAGAATCATTCTGCAATAACCCACCCTCTCTGACAGATGCAGTTGCTCTCTAATAAACAATTTGCAAGGGAACCACTATTCCAAGAAGTGAAAGGGGAGGCTGAGTAAAAAAGAATTAAATTGTCCCTAGAACAAATGAAACTCTGAATCAGCTGCAAATGACTCAACCACTATGGCATTTTATAAAGTATGGTCTCCCGAATGGCAGTTCCAGTATGTTCAAGAACCGGACAACCTGAAAATAGCATCTTTTTGTTTTTCTTCATGTCCCCACACTTCAGTTTTCTTCTTTCAGTCAGTATTTTGGAAAGTCCACAAAATCCAGGGGCCTCCCTGTCATTGCCCTGTGGTCACTGTAAAAGCCAGATGATGCCATGCTGACTTAATCCTTTCAACTGGAGCCAACACTGCATGAGTCAGTGGCAGATTTTCAGGGCCCTTCCCTCGGAGACTACCCAGTTCCTCACTCTTGCCACCTTACAATCATGAAGTAATTTGTGAAACAGAGATGATGACTTTTTGAGCACACCTCCCACCTCTTTCCTTCCATGCCAGTGACTAATTCCTTCATCGTAGTAACAGGAAGTGTCTGAATCCAAAGTGATGGGGCCATAGGCACTGGATTCCTGCCAGTCTCCTCACATGCAAGCCTGTCTTCTTTCATCCAAGTGAAGCATCTCATTCGTTGTGCCTTACACTGCGGCATTTCTGGCCTCCATGTCACATAGAGTTGAAATAGCACAGTCTTCTTCATGCTCTTTCCAGGCCCTGTGTGTTGGATCACTGCAACAAAGAAAGGTTTCAGATGAGGTCACCAAGGCATTGAAGTGGGCTTTGCTGATTAGGACATGCAGAGGGAAAAACAGCCAACTTCAGGGCCAACTCAGAACTTCTCAGTATCTAGTCTACACTTGGAGGGCAAAGACTTTGTACTTAAAAAAAAATATATATATATATATATATATATATGTATCAAGGTCATAGTTAACAGTATGCTTAGAGGGTTTTCAGAGGAGGGTTTCTCTTCCCATGAAGAGTTACAGAAACAACCCCACCAGGGCAAATTTTCAGAGACTACTCAGTTCCTCACTCTCACGATCATGAAGTAATTGTGAAAAAGAGATGGTGACTTTTTAAGCACACCTCCCACCTCTTTCATTTCATGCCAGTGACTGGCCTCCAGTGTCTCTATGAATCAGAATCTACTCAATGACAGTAAACTATGTTTTGTTTCAGTTTGCCTTGTTTAAGACCAGCAGATGAGGAATAATTTCCTCCTCCTGGGGACCCCGTCAGAGTACAACTGCACTGAAGGGTGTTTAATGGACGCTAGTTGGGAAGTTTAATAACCCTCGGGGGATGCCAATGGTGAAAACATACTTGGTTGCTACCTGAAGGGTTGAAGCTTAGAGTCACCCAAAAGTCACGTGAGCAGGAAATTCTGATGCTCTACCTGTGAAACACCGAGATCAAAAACCCTCAGGAGCGCTGCGCTCTGCAGACATATGAAGGGTAGCCAGGGGATAGGGCTGACTTGGCGGGACCTGAGTTTTGGGCTTTTGAGGGGGAGTTATATACTTTTTTGTACTTTGAATTAGGAAAATTGAAATGTTACACTTAAATCCTCCCTGGAACTCTTCTGCTCTATAGGGACTGGAGGTCATTGCTGTGGTTTCCTCTGTTCCTGGAAGGGGCGTAAGGGGTTCACAAACCAGCTTTTGCAGCGGTTGAGATAAAGTTCAGATAGAGAGACACAGAGACTTTTCTTGGAGTCATCCTATGGTTTAGAAGGGAGTCTGCCTGTAGTTCAAGAGAGACCCTCCCCCTTAAACTCTGGGGAACCATCCCAGCTCTCGCCATCTTCTAAAACTTAGGATAAAAGCTTAGATTTGGGGAAAATCCATACTGGGAAAACTGTAGACACCTTGCCTCAGTAGAATATGGGTCCATTTGATGGTGTGGGTATTAGGAGTGGCCTTGCTGAAAGAACTTCTCTCTTAATGAGTCTTACTGACAGATGTAGGTTATTTACCAAAGTAAATCAGAAGGCTTTTCACCAAGAAACTATTGTAGGTGCAATTCCTCTCTGCTTTCTCACTGGGGCTCTGGTCTACTTACGCAGATTGGTTGATTCCAACAGTTGTATTGGTGGGAGAACATGAATTTACACCATGTGCTTTCTCAAAAATACACCACACGAGCCAAGGAGATAGATTGGCCCCCTTGATTATTCCTGCAGCCTCAGAAACCCTTCAGTCCCAGGTAACCCAGATGGTTGGGCACCCTGTGTGGAGGTATCGTGCCCTATATGTACACTATGCCTAGTGGTTGGGCTCAAGTCTCCACGGGGTTCTGACTTCATAGGATTCTCCACTCAAACCCAATTCGCCACCATTGAGCCAATCTGACTCAGGATGCTGGAGGTAAAAGTGATGTCACTAGAGCTTATTTTTAGAGGTGTGGTTTTAATGGCAGGACTTTCTGAAGATAAGGAATCTAGGGATTTCTCAAGGGAGGTGGAAGACCAACAGGAGGAGGAAGGGTGAGCACGTTCTCTCCTTGTTTTGAATGACATTTTCTTCCCCACTCATTTGTATTACTGTCTTCATCCTTCTTAAGTTATAGCAGAAAAAAGAAAAAAGATCAGCTTAAATTTTAAGCAATCTGACTTTATGGAATAAGAACTAAACAAAGGTCAATGTTAAGTAGTTCCAGTTGAAAAGTACACCTTTTTGTAATTTTGGAAATGTACCAATATCTGGACATTTGTAGCTCAGTAATAGAGATCTCAAAGACTGAAGATAGTATCCTACCAGATGACATCATGCTAAGTCCTTGGACTTAAGTATCCACAGCCAACCTTCAAAATCAGGCCCTGGACAGGACTCACTATCTTGCTGCATATGGGGTAAAATTAGGGCTCACCGCCTTCCTTCTCTGGTGGTTCCAAGACAGCCACCGTATCTTATCACCAACCCTTCGCCCAGCTGGTGGGACCAAAAACAGTGGAGACACAAATAAAAGCACATTCTTAGTAGGAAGGGAATGCTTTCGAATACCACCGCATCCTCCAAGACCGCAAATGTAACAATATATACCGTATTCTCAGAGGTCTGCCTCTTGGAGCGAATCTGGCCACCTCCCCAAAAAAAAAAAAAATCTACCAGTAGTATTTTAAATTATTTCCAGCCTATCATTTGTTTAGTGCATATTTTTTAAAAAGCTTTGATCATACAGGCATATGTCTGCATAATTTAGCATCACCCTTCTGGGACTTACTATTTCTTCATGTGCGGTATTTCTTAGTACTGTAGCGTCGGGTATGTTGACTTTTGCCATGTGCTTCTTCTGTAGATCTGCAATTACGTGGGACCTGCAAAGGTTATTGTCCAGCTGGTCACAAATGGAAAGAGCATCCACCTGCATGCACACAGCCTGGTGGGGAAACACTGTGAGGACGGGATCTGCACTGTGACTGCTGGACCCAAGGACATGGTGGTCGGGTAAGTGCTGCTACACAGCGCTGTGCATGGAATGTGGGACATGGGGGCTTTGACGTAACAGACCCTTTTGATGGGGGACCTTCCTGAGTTCCTCCAAAAACTGTCAGCCATCGAGCCAATGCTGACTCCTAGCAAGCCTTATGTGGCACGGTAAAATCGGTCCTATGAATTTTCTAGACGATGACTGTAACTGTTTACAGGAGTCAACAGCCCTGTCTCTCTCCTGCAGAGCGGCTGGTGGTTTCACATCCACTGACCTTGTAAATTGCAGCCCAGTACATAACTACTATGCCACCAGGGCTCCAGCCCAAGTTCCTCAGAGAACCTCAAAAATACCCAAAAAAGCCTGTGCCCTCATTTGAACTTTGAAGAGTAAGGTGACCCGACAGCAGTTTGCTTCAAAGCAGCCACTCACCTTTGTGACCTTGGTCTCATTTATAGTGCCCCCTTCCACCCTCAGAAGGGGTCCAGTTGGATGATAGTCACCTGACCAAGTAGGTGGCACTGTTAACAATTGTTTTGTCCTGCTAGAAATAATGATCAAGAGGAAGGAGAAGTAAGAAATCTAACTCTAGCAGAAATTACCATGTTTTAGATGACTTCAGCTTCACCCTTTTGATAATTCCTATGGTTTAATAATGTGAACCTTTCGGGCATGAGGTGAATAAATAAATATTGTTTCAACTCTGTGCAGCTCAGAGTGTGTGTGCAGATAAGAAGCCAAGACATGAACGTTTGTTTTGGCATTCACTGGGCCCGTCATAGTATGAACATGAAGCGACAAAGTCCTTGAAGAGTGTGCCATACAAGGAAAAAGAGCATTTTTTTAGTTGGGGAAAGTTCCATGTATTGAATAGAATGGCTGACAGTCCAATTCAAAATAAGCAAAAACTTTTCGGCTTGTTTCACATAATTCCTTAAAACATTGTTCAAGGTTTTCTAACCCTGGTTTAAAAAGTGCATACTGAAATTCCAGTTAATCTGGATGGTTCGCTCACAAGAAAGGAATTGTCTGCATCGACTGTAATTAAAGTGATGGTAGAATTTTGGGCTTTGAATTGAGATCAAGTTTCAAGTTGGTTGCTGTTGGGGAGCTGAAGCTTTCATGTTCTTAGGTATTTCTTTGTTTGACTGTGAAAATATTCAAGTGTGAAAAACCTAGAGAGAAAGCTTTCAAGTCACTCAAATCTGATTCTTTTGATGTTGGGGAAAAAACACACACTCTAGATTGAAGGAAGAAACTTAAATTGATTTGAAAAATTCAAGTGTGCTTTACCTGAACTTGTTTTAACATCCTCTTGAGAGATTGGCCTATTTCCTGTTCTGTATCAATAATTGGTTCATCTGTTTTGGAATACCTTTTCCAGTTCCTGGCTGGTCTGTCAGTCAGAGCTTTGAAATGCAGCGTAATTGTCTCAGTTTCAGACGAATTGATCTCTTAGTGTTTCTGTAGATTTACTCCTGTCAATGTGAAGTGTTTCATCTCCTTGATACTGTTTAATCTTTAGAGGAAATCCTAGATGAAGTTCCCTGCTAACAATCTTTGTTATTATAAAAATGTAAGTATATTGAGTATAATTAGTTTCTGTGCCCTGGTTTAGCCCTCTTCTAGGAATTGAGACCGGGACAGATAAGCATTGGTTAGTGACATGCAGTGGGGGCAATTCAAACCTATCAGCTCATCAGTGGAACAAAAATGAGACAGTCTACTCCCATAAAGACTTACAGCCTCAGAAACCCTACTCTGTCATCTGAGCTTGCTGGTAGTCAGAATTGACTCGATGGCAGGGGGTTTAGGAGCTCTGGTGGCATGATGGGGTATGCATGGAACGGCTACCCACACCATCAGTGGTTCAAATCCGTCCACCTCACCTCAAGAGAAAGAGGGAGGCTCTCAGTTTCTATACAGATTTATAGCCTTGGAAACCACACATAGAGTTGCTTTTGAGTCAGAATCTACTCGATGGCAGTAGCTTTGGATTGGGGTTAATGGCTGTTCACACCACAGGAGACCTGCTCTTTCCACCTTTGTCTACTACTGTCCGTAGTAGAACTGAAGACAGATTACATAACATCATGGAGCCATGGTTTCTGCCTCTATAAAATGTGAGAGGTAGGCTGCAGAGTTTATCTCCAGGCCCTTTTCCAACTTCAGAATTCTAGACTGCTCACAGTGTGAAATGGCATGAGCAAACTTGCCACTTGTGTATTATGATATGGCATTGATTATTATTATTATTATGTAGTTCTAACTTAATATCTTATACAGAAATTTAGGAAGACAGCCAGAGTTATTCTTTAGGCTTGTCAATACTAAAAAAGGAAGGAACTAAGATAACCTGTTTTCCATAATACAACTTGAACTGAGAGTGTAGATTCACAAATTGGGCACTGATTCAACATAACAAAAATATAACATTAAAAAAAAAGGCATGAGAAAATAAATAATCTTTAAATTGCCAAAACAGAGGGAATCACTTTTCTTTGGAATGTTTTCCTTTGTCTTTCTCTCATCATAAATTCTCAATAAAGCTTAGTTTCTATTTTCAATGGTGCTTCCAATATATATATATATTTTTGGGGGGGGGGGCATCACTGCTCTCCTGCGGTGGGAGTAGGAGGCCCAGCCCCACTGCTGGAATTGAATCTCCATCCCAGTGGGCCGCAGTCTCGTGCACAACCACTACGCCACCAGGGCTCAGCCCCACTTTCAATATATTTAAGTCGCAAATAAAATGTTGATATTTTAGGTAACTGAGTCATAGTTACAGATTGTTTTCATTTGAGGATTTTTAATTTTTTAGGTTAGCTTTCATTTTGCCTTTAAAAAATCTGTATTCATTTATTTAATGTCTCTCCTGATAAAAATTGTCTTGCTTTGATATTTTAGTTAGTCCCTGAATATCAGCTATTTGTTTCAACAACATTTTAGTTCTTTGAAACTTCCCTTTGATGAAAACTCATTTCTCTCATAATTTTGCTTTAGGCCACCTTCTCACCAATAGCACCACACCCTCTGCTCTCTCTGGCAGCCTGACATGGATGGTCCTTTTTTTTTTCTTTTCCTCTCTTTTTTTTAAGTTAATATTTATAGCATATACCAAGTAGAAGTAGATATGAAACTACAAAGAAGAAACAAGACCTCCTTCAAGGAGTTAGTGCAGGCCATATAGCATAGCTGCTTTTGTAGATCCAAAAACACTGGAATATTGAAAAGTCCATATGCTGAACCTTAGTGCGCCGAAAGGAAGCTTGCTGGAGGAAATAGACCAAGTATGGACTGAGGTTGGAAGGATGTCCACCTTGAGTGTGAGTCGAGGGCTGCTTTTAAAGCCTGTGCCAGCAGTGAAGTCCATGTTTTTAAATACAGAGAGGAGACTCAGAGGAGATTATCAGCCCCTTGACATCAGTCATTAACACAGCCATAAATAAGCCAACAGCAGTTCCTAGATGATTGTGACCAGGGAGATGCGTGGTACAATGCAAAGAGTTTTATGCCTGACTGCTAATTATAAAATATTGTACTTTACCAAGAGAGCCAGTTGATAAAAATAGTGATGCCAGACCCTAAACTGATCTCCTTCACCTAGAGTCGTATAGAAGAATGGTTCTCAAAAGCTTAGCATTTGTCCAGATCAGCTGCCGGGGAGGTCAAAAGCCCAGACCACACTCCCTGAGAGTTTTCAGTGAGATGGGGGTCCAGAACTTACATGTTTCACATGTCCCCGGGGGATGTGGTTGCTATTTAAAAATACACTATTTTGGGCTGAGTCCCAGTGGCATAGTGGCTGAGTGCGGCACTGCGGCCCACTGGGTTGGCGGTTCAAATCCAGCAGCAGCCCTCCAGGAGCAAGACTGGGTCTCCTACTCCCACCAGAGAGCAGTGATGCCCCCCCTCCCCCAAAAGCACTATTTTAAAAAGCAGGATTATAGCCCTAGTCCTGTTATTAGCTATGATTCCTTTTTTATAAATGTTCAGATTTAATGGAGAATACTTTCATAATCACTTTTTATAGTACATTTCTGACTCGTGACATGCATAGATTCATATGGCCACCTTAACAGGACATTTTATAGGTCCCCAAACCTCAAAATGCCAGTAGTATCCCTTTAGACTGAGTCAACTCTCCGCCCTCCTACTCCCCTCTCTGGCACCTACCTATCTGTTTTCTATTCTGATAGCTTTACTTCTTTGAGCATAACATATAAATTGAGACATGTAAGTTTGGTATCTTTTACTCGACATAATGCCTTTGAGATTCATCCATGCTGCATTTATCAGTAGTTTCTTCCCTTTAATTGCTAAGTAGAATTCCATTGGCTCTACATACCACAGCTTGAACTTTATGGTTGAACTTACAACTATATACAATTTTATGTTGTTGTTGTTTTAAAATGGGAATATAAATTTTCACTTCTTTTCATTATATAGGAGTAAAAATTCAGAGATGTATGGTACGTGTAAAATTAACTTGAAAAGAAAGTACTATTTTGTTTTCTATGTCACTGTATTCCTGTTTATTAAGATTCATGATTCTCAGTTATTTCTATTATGTGCATTAACAATAATGTTTTTACATTAATAACAAGGTTCTTACAGAAATTAGCAAATACAGAAATAGAAAGAATTACATATTACATAATGAGCCTTCATTGTATCTATCATTTAGCTCCCCAAATTAACTATTCCATACCCAATCTCAGAAGAGTTTTAAATTTGTTGAGATTTTGTTTGGTGGGTCAGAATCTCTCTCTCTTGATAAAATACTCCTTGAGCTAGAAATATTTGTCCTGTTGCTGCTGAGTGGAATGTTCTATAAATGCCAAATAGGACTAGTTGCTTGATAGCATTTTTAACATCTTCTGTGTCCTTAAGAATTTCTGTCTACTTGTTCTATCAAGTATTAAAAAAGGAGTGTTGAACTTGCCAAATACATTCATAGATTTATCCGATTCCCATTTCAGTTCCATAATGTTTTGCTTCACATTTTGTGAAGTTCGTTTATTAGATGTGTAAACATTTAAGATTTCCATGCTTTTTAATTTATTCCTCTATAATTATGCAATAACTATATTCCTATTGATAATCTTTGATACTAGTATAGCTATGTCATTTTTTTGATTATTGTTAGCATAGAACATCATTTTCCCTCTTCTAGTATTAATATACTTGTGTCTTTAAATTCAAAGTAAATATCAACATACTGTTTACACACAACTTGAGTCTTGTTTTAAATTAAATTTTGTAGTATACCTTTTAATTAAGATATCCAGACCACTCTTTGTTTCCACTATCCTCTTTTTTAACTTTTAAAATATTATTGGCTATGATTCACTTCATTTTTTGTGGGGTGGGGCATCACTGCCTTCTGGTGGTCGTGGGAGCCACCCAGCGCTGCTCCTGAAAGCCACCGCTGGATTTGAACCGCCAAGGCCGCAGTCCCACACTCAAACACTTGTGCAACTGGGGCTCAGCCCCCTCACTTCATTTTCTTAATTTATTAGCCTCCCTCTTTGTATTTTAGTGGCTCCATGAAAGATTTAACTTACTAGTTTATATCTAGCATTGTTATGTTTATTTCTTAGTAATATTATGCTTCTTCACATATAGCATATGAAAATGAAAGCAGTAACTTTATTTTCCTCTCCTGATCTTTGTGTTATCATATAATCAGATACCTACAAATGTTATAAATCTCAAACTATCTTTTTTATTTTTTGCTTAAGCTATTACTTTTAATTTTCTTTTATTTTAAAATAGTTTTAAAAGTTAATAAGAAAGTTTTAAAATGTATAATATATTTATATTTAGAGTTGCCCTCATATTTATCCTCGATATTGCTCTTCCTTCTGTTTTGGGAGTCAGGATCTCCATCTGGGATCCCTTTCTTCTGCCTGGTGCTCTTCGGTGAGCATCTTCTTTTTGCACAACTGGTCTGAGAGCGAGGCGTTCTATCAGTTATTGGATGTCTGTAAGAGTGCGTTTCTTTTGCGTTTGTTTTTGACAGATAGCTTTCAAGATGGTAAAATTCTAGGTTGACAATGTTTTTCTTTCAGTTGATAAAAAGTTGTCTCACTGTCTGCTGGCTTGCCCCGTTCTGACAAGAGGTCTTCTTTCTGTCTCTGTTCCATGTATGAAATGTGTCTTTTTTCTCTCTGGCCACTTTTACCTTTTTCTCATTATGACTAATTTTAATAGCACAATTCATGTCTTCTATGCATGAACTTCATTCAGGTTGTTGGGTCTCTGGGCTTACCACTTGTATTAAATTTGTAAATTTGTGTCTGTGTGTGTGTGGGGGGGGGGGGAGGGCATCACTGCCCTGGTGGGAGTAGGAAGCCCAGTCTTGCTCCTGTAGAGCTGCAGCTGGATTTGAACCGCTAACCCTGTAGGCCGCAGTCCAGCATACAACCACTACACCACCAGGCCTCAGCCTAAATTTGGAAACTTTGCAGCCATATTTCTTCCATTTTGAGAGAGTCTTCTCTCTCTCGTTTATCATCTTCTAAATGTCTGTTTGGCCTTTTGACGTCTCATAGTGCACTGCTGATCTGTCACTCTTTCTCTCATCATTGCCTCTGAAATTCCTTTTGAATCCTTTTTTTTTATAATTCACCGATTTTCTTTCTGGAACGCTCATTATTTCACTAATCTTATCTGTGTATTCTTCTGAAACATTATAGTTTTCATTCCTAGAGGTGTGTTTGAGATCTTCTAATACATCTTCCATGTCTCATCTGAACAACTTCCTACCTTTCTGAAAGAACGGAATAGATCATAACGCTATTTTAATGTATTTGCCTAAAAATCTGTCTTCTGCTTAACATCTGCATACATCATTTCTCTTGATTGTCCTTAACGCTCATTTTGAGTTGGGTTTCTTCTCTCCCCGCCCCCCCCAAGTCTACTGGATAGCATGTTTTGGTGCCAACACTCGAAAAGCCTTCTCATGCTACAGCTCCTGGTGCCAAGCAGTTTAACTCTAGAGATTATGAGAAGTCCTCCATCTGGTCCAAATCCATGTAGAGCCAACCAGGGAACACAGCAATTGTGCAGGGGCTGGACCCAGAATAGGGGACATTTTACAAAACAACATTGTAGCTTTAGATTTGAAAATGAGTGGAGGGAGTGTCAGGTAGGTCCAACTCATTACTTCACCAGCTGACTCCTACAGTTGCATCTTGGACATCTCTCCCAGTCTCTCCTTTCTCCCACCCCCTCCCCAAGCGGGCCGTCCTGAGCTGAGGGCAGAACTGCACATCCTGCTCACCGATCAATGGTCAGTGTGACTCACTGCAAACCCCCAGGGCTGATTCTTCACCGGAACTGCAAGGGCTCAGAGAGGCAAGGGGGCAGGCCTACTTGAATTGGCTTTCTTAGTCGTTTTGCATTCATGAATGGTAGAAATATCTAATTTTGTATAATTGCATGCTGGATAAACCAATGAGTGGTCCATGGGAGAAAGATGAAGCTTTCTGGTCCCCTCAAGATATAGAGCCTCAAAAAGCCATAAGGGCAGCGCTACCTTGTCCTAAGGGTCACTGTCAGTCTGAATCAACAGCCTAACAGTAAAAATACTTTTGTATCCCTTTCTATATTTTTTGAGGTTGAAATTGGTTTGAATTTCATGGGCGAAGTCCCTGCTAGACTTGCTGTAAAGCTTAATTAGGAGACCACATAAACTTTGGTGTTGGACACATTTGACACACCTTTCCCATTTGACCTGTGGTGCTGGTGAAGAATGTGGAAGGTACAAGGACTGGCCAAAGAAGAACCAGATCTGTCTGGAAAGGAGCGCAGCCCTCGGGCTGCTCGCATGGACGTTGAGACTTTACTGCTTTGGACATATTCTCAGGAGGGACTAACCCCTGGACAAAGACATCGTGCTTGGTAAAATGGAAGAGCACCAAAACAAGTGAGGGAGAATGACACTGTGGCCGCGACCAGGGCCTAGAGCAAAACAGTTGTGAGAAGGGCACAGCAGCAGGCGGTGTCAGGTTTGGGTATAGCATCCTTGTCAATTGGAACCAACAGCAGCGATGGGGCGTCATTGACCACGTTTCTCCTCTCCGGCCGTTGAGGACATACACTATTCCTCTCCTGTGTGTGCTGAAGAATTGTTCTCCGGGATCCTTGCTAATGGTTCGTTTCCCAGCCTTTTGAGTTGGTTTCCTCACAGAAGTGCTGGCAGCCCCTGTGGCCTAGTGGACTTTTAAATCTGCCATCCTCTCTGTGGGAAAGAGATGCTGTCAATGCCTTTGTAAACTCTGTAAAGAGTTATAATCAGAAACTCTCAGAGCAGTTGTCCTTTGCCCTGTAGGGTCCGTGTGAGTCAGAATCGGCTTGATAGCAATGAGTTTGGCTTGTTTGGGAGTTCTCTGCTCAGTGCTCAGATAAAGACTTGAGGTGGATCTGGCATCTAATCTTGAGGTACAGTTTCTTTTCTCTCTAGCACTCTTCCTAAGGATCTCAGCCTCTTTGACCACATCAAAAATTTTAACTCTGTCTCCTCTACTCAAGGAAATCAACAGGCTTTGTTTGGATTTTCCCTTCCTTTGTTGCATCCTGGAAATTCTCTGTAGGCATTAAGCCAGAGCAATTGTCAGACTGACCTTATTTGTTTCCCTTTTCTTAAGGATCGCTGCCTTGGGCTTCCTGTTACCAATGTCTGAAAATTTTTTCAGAATATGTTTTATCCTATTTTTTATGTTATCCACTGTGGGAGGTTTAATCTGATCTATGAGCATAATAATTTCTGCTCTACCACTGAGAGCGTAATAATTTCTGCTATACCACTAACATGAGGGTAATAATTTATTTTAGAAGAATTACTACAGACTAGCCCAAGGATCTGATGAAGGACAAATTGAAAATTTTCAATAAGCTGATGAAGCACTCAAAGTACTCAGTTATGCCTTCCAAGAAATTTGGAAAGGTGACTCAATAGAATGCTCAAATTAGGAAGCAGTATCAATAATATCACATGCAAGTACAATCTTTCTGAAGATCACCCACTAATGGTTGAACAGTGCATTGACAGAGAGATGACAGAAGTTCAGAAGAGAATGTGGAACAAGGGATAGCATTACTTATGTCAGATGCATTTTGACTGTAAACAGAGAAAACCTGTGTCTTATTAACTATGCCAAGGCATTCGACTGTGGATCATAACTATTGATAACCTTGAAAAGAATGGGAATTCCAGTGCACGTGTTGTGCTCATGTGGAATTTGCACATGGATCAAGAGGCAGCATTGGGAATAGAACAAGGGAATACTGCATGGTGTAAAATCAGGAAAAGTATGCATCAGGGTTGTTTACTTTCCCCATACCTATTCAGTCTGTATGCTGAGAAAGTCATCAGAGAAGCTGAATTATATGAAGAAGAATGTGGCATCAGGATTGGAGAAAAGCTTCTTAACAACTTGCGATATGCAGAAGATAGGAGGTCTTGAAGCACTTACTGATGAAGATCAAGGATTGCAGCCTTTGGTATGGATTACAAATCAATGTAAGAAAGACCAAAATTCTCACAACTGAACCAAAAAGTAACATCAAGTAATCGAGAAATAGTTGATCTTGTCAAGGATTTCATCTTGCTTGACAAATCAATGTAAGAAAGACGAAAATTCTCACAACTGAACCAAAAGGTAACAACAAGAAATCAAGAAATCGTTTATGTTTCATCTTGCTTGGATATATCATCAAGCTCATGGAACCAGTAGTGACGAGAGAAAAGGATGAGTTGCACTGAGTATCTCTGCCACACAAGACCTCTTTAAAATGAGGGGGAGTACAAATTGAGGACCCAAAGCCCATCTGTACGTAATGCGATATCCCCTTAAAGAAGGGTTGCGCAGAGCAGAAGATCCAGTCAGGGTACGGTGTGGCAAGGATGAAACATGCAACTTTCCTCTAGTTCTTAAATGCCTTCTCCCCACCGCCCCTCCCCACTATCATCCCAATTCTACCCTAAAAATCCAGCTAAATCAGAGGATATACAATGGTACAGATTTGAACGGGAAACATGGAGAATCCAGGAGAGATATCCCTTCAGGACCAGTGGTGAGAGTGGTGATACCAGGAGGGTGGAGGAAGGGGGCTTAGAAAGGGGAACTGATTATGAGGATCTATATAGAACCTCCTCCCTGGGGTACGGGCAACAGAAAAGTGGGTGAGGGGAGACACTGAACAGTGTACAATATGACAAACTTAAAAGAATTTATACATTATCAAGGGTTTATGAGGGAGGGGGAAAATGTGGAGCTGATACCAAGGGCTTAAGTAGAAAGCAAATGTTTTGAGAACGATGATAGCAACAAATATACCGATGTGCTTGGCATACAATGGATGTACATATGGATTGTGATAAGTTGTATGAGCCCCCAATAAAATGATTTTTTTAAATGTTGACAAGCAAGGGTGTGAGTATGTAGTCTAAGGTGTGAGTAGCCCAAAGTGTGGTATCTTCAATTGTCTCTGTCTGTGAAAGTTGCATCTTGAATAAGAAAGACCAAAGAACAATCGTTTAGTGAACAATATCGAAAGTACCCAGGCCTGCCAAGCAAATCTGTCTATACTTCCAGAATACTCCTTAGAAGTGAGGAGGGTGAGGTTTTCTTGAGGACTTTGGCCAAGTCAGGAAAGACCATTCCCGGGAGCAGGACCCCTTACTTGGTCAAGTAAAGGGGCAGCCAAAGAAAGGAAGCCCCTCAGCAGGATGGGTTGACCACGGTGGCTGCAAGACTGCCCTCAAACATAACACGTGTGAGGAAGGCAGAGGACCGTTCTGTGTCTGTTATGTTGAGAGTCACTCTGTGTCAAACATCACTTGACGACACCTGAAAACGACAGTCTCAGGAGTTAGAGAGTAGTAATGTCCAATTCTTTGCAAATGTTCTGGCTGGTCCGATGGTAGTGGGTTATCAGAACTTATTAGCATTAGTGTCAAAATATTCTACGAGCTCATTTTTTACCCCACTTACTCCTTGAGTAGATTCCCTCACATCTCTGGGTTGTGTATCCCATAATATCCCACTTTGAGAAAATGTCGTGCATGGTGGTGGGTGCTGTTAATACTCAAATGGGAAGATCCTGCAGAGGCAAGTCAACTGTAGGGTCCAGAACTGAAGGCAAAAATGTCAAAAAGGCAGTGATGGGAGGTCTTGTCTCCTGCCAGGGCTGGCCCTATGCCCTTTCTATGCTTTCGCTCCCATCAGGAATGTCATCCTCAAGGCTTGGTAGGCCAGATGTAGTCAGTCTCTCTCTCTCTCTCTCTCTCTCTCTCTCACATACATATATACATCTATCTATACACATACATCTAGATCTACATATAGTCTCCAAACACAATTGACAATAGATTATATAACTATCATATATGGTCTTTGTGTTTTAGCAGACCAAACCTCCAAAGAAACAGAATGGTTCTTAAAACCAAGACCTCTAATAAAGTAGCCTAAAGGTTCCTTGATTTACACCCTCTACTAAAGTCAGGTCTCAATCCCACCCTAATCCTGCCCATTAGCCTAGCAGAGAACTCCCTCCAAAATGGGATTATGGCTTCCTGGGCCATATTAATGAACTACAACTCATGTATGTTTCTGCATTATTACCTGAAAGGAGAAAACAGAATTCTGCTTTGTTTTCATGTGTTACCAAAGTAAATTCTTAATTGTTCATGTAATGTATGAGGCCTTTCTCACAAAGATTAAATTAGATTTATATACATTAGGAAAGCACTTTACAGATGTTTACGTAACTTGTAAAGTGCTACACAAATTCTTGTAAATGCCCTTACCTCGGTGAAGACTGCTATTACATGCTGTCAAGCCAGTGCTGAGTCTTAGCAACGCTGTGTACAGCAGGAGGAGACACCGCCTGGACCATCCTCACAAATCCTTTGATGTTTAAACCCCTAGGGGTAGCCACCGTGTCAGTCCATTTTGTCAGAGGTCTTCCTCTTTTCCATTGACTCTCTACTCTTTTTTTCTTGTCAAACACATTGTACTTTCTTGTCATACAACTTTACTTGAAGCAACAAGTGAAATATAATTTAGCACAAGGCTCTGAGGCAGCGTGTCTTTGGGGCCATCCTTCCCCATTTGGTGGCAGCCCCAGGGCTCAGGGGATGATGCTCAGTGCCTTTCTCCGGGCCAGGTAGCAGCCGGTGACCACATTGGACGGCAGCCTCTGGATGTAGGAGAACTCTTCCATGGGGGCAGCTTGCTCTGGGGGTCTGTGTAGGTGGCCTGGAGACCGGAAACGTCAGAGAACTTCTTGGCTGCCTTAAAGGATGGGGGAGCAGTAGACTGAAGTAAGTAGGGGGATCACTGCCCTCTGGTGGTGTGTGTAGGAGGCCCAGTCTTGCTCCTGGAGAGCTGCTGCTGGATTTGAACCTCCAACCCAGTGGGCCGCAGTCCCACGCACAACCACTACGCCACCGGGGCTCAGCCCTTACCTTCTTCTTCTTAATGATGCTGTAGCTCCCACTGCTTTGCTGCTTTCCCTCTGTTTGCTGCTCAGGGCTAGCCCTGCCATGGGGCTGGGGCCACAATTTGGAATCTGAGCTGCCATCCTTTCCCAGACCCTGACAGTTTCCCAGTGCAAGCCCACTGCTCTCTACCAAGCATGAGGTTCTTCTTCCGGGGACTGGGCTCTCCTAGCAACATGTCTAACATACGAGAGACAAACGTCTCCCCCTCCTCGCTTCTCGTGCAGCGAACGTACCCACTGCGCTGCATCCTTGCATCTCCTTTTGGTCAGCTTACTTGGATCTATGTTTTCTTCCATTGACCCGCAGCCTTCTCTAGCTAGATAAAAGGTTCTCTCCCTCCAGTTACATGGCCTGGGTTACAGGCCTGGGTGCCTGTGAAATTGCGTGCCAAATCCCATGGTAACAAAAATCCCAATCTTATAGGCAACCCACAAGGTGATGGGGTGCCAAGTAAACTTAACATCACATCCTGATAAACCAGTGATTGAAACATAAAAAAAAAAAATCCTCCCAATTGTAATACTTTTCCTACATATATATTTTTTCAGTATCTGTAATTTCAAATTTATCTTATACAGTTTCCAAAGATACTTAAAATAAGTGCAGGTATTTTATCTTTATTAAGATGCACACTTGAAAAAAACCAAACTCACTGTCATTGAATCACTTCTGACTCAGGTATCAGAGCTTTAAAAAATTCATGGAAAAATCCACTACCTTTTGATTTTACTTTTCCTTGAGCTTTTTAAACCCCCTCTTCAAGCATCATGTCTTACCATATACAGCATAGGCTGCAGTCCCTCACATGTGTTGCAATCCCCTAATTGTAATTTTGAAATCTGATGAACTCTGAAAACAGAATCGTTTTCCAGGCTTACCACAGACTCATTTGTGGTATACCCAATTAAACCTGATGTAAACCAAGCACTGGAAACCAAGCTAGAAACCTCAGACTCATCAAGTAGATACCATTTGGTGTCTAATTTTTCATGTGGTGAGTTTAGTTGCATTCCCCACTGCAAAGTCTGAGTGGGCTTGGTGGCATGTGTGTCTTAAGCCTGTGAAGAGTATCAGCAGGTATGCTTTTCTCATATCACAAAAGTTCTGAATTTTGAAATGCATCCAGATCCCTTGGGGCTATGGAGAGGCAATTGAAGATCTGTGTATCTTTTTAAGGTCCACTGAACTATAAAATGAAGTCAGATTGTCTAGTCCAGGGGTCCTCAAACTCCAGCCCGGGGGCCACATGTGGCCTGTGGGGTGTTTTTGCCACCTCTGCTGCCCTGCTTAGCAGCTGACTCTTCCCAAGCTCGTAGTGAATTTGTTCAAATATATATATATATATATATATATATATATATATATATATATATATATTTAACTATTGTCCGGCCCTCCCACAGTCTGAGGGACCATGAACTGGCTCCCTGTTTAAAAAGTTTGAGGACCCCTGGTAATTGATCAATTTCCTAATTTTGGTGACTGTCATTGGCTCTTCTGTTTCCTCTAGCTTTGCAAACTTGGGTATACTTCATGTGACAAAGAAAAAAGTATTCGAGACACTGGAAGCACGGATGACGGAAGCTTGTATCAGGGGCTACAATCCTGGCCTTTTAGTGCATCCTGATCTAGCCTATTTGCAAGCAGAAGGTGGAGGAGACAGGCAACTGACAGGTGAGCACTATCTCACTCCTTTGAGGAGCTTGTTTTGCTTTGTTTTTGTTTTGTTGTATGTGGACTCGATGTCCATTTTGATGCCTCCGGTTTCTCATTCTTCCGACCTATCGCCACCTGCTCCCTTCTCAGAAACTTTGGATGGCGGCCGTCCCCTGTGGAGTAAAATCCGTCCTCTCAAAGCCTTCACGCGCTAGCCATGCCCGCCTTTCCAACCCCAGCACCAGTCCCAACCTTGCACGCGGCCCGCCTGCCCCACCCACTGTGCTCTGAACACCTGGTGCCTAATCATACCTCTGCATGTGTCTTCCTCTACCTAAAACACTCCTCCTCCCTCTTTCAACCTGTCAAAACTCGATTCCTCATCCAACGCTTAGTTCAAAGAACTCCTCCCTGTTAGGCCTTATCCAGCTCACCTAATTATAATGAATTTTTTTTCATTTCTTTGGACTCTTCAGGCTTGTTTCAAATGAGTCTCTCTTTACCAAAAAAAAAAAAAATTTTTTTTTTTTTTTACTTTAGCCCCAACCCCCAACGTCCACTTATATACAATCCCATCTCTGCATTTATATTTTGTCCTTCAGCCTGGTCATTTTGCCATCATGTCATACTCAGAAGAGACAGGTAGATCCACTAAGAACAGTTTTGATCCAGATTCAGGGAGAAAAACATGAATGAACTATTTACAGATGGCATAAACAAGACTTTTTTAAAAGATGTTCATCTGAAGATAGAGAAGTTCAAATGAAAAATAAAAGTCAGTTCTCATGTTTAAGTTAATGTTCTTTAGCATCTTGTACTTAAATGTGCGCCCTCCTTGCACTTACCTTGGGCACGAATGGGCTTTCCCTAGACGGAGAGAAGGAGATCATCCGCCAGGCCGCGCTTCATCAGACCAAAGAGATGGACCTCAGCGTGGTGCGGCTCATGTTTACAGCTTTCCTTCCGGACAGCACCGGCAGCTTCACCAGGCGCCTGGAGCCTGTGGTGTCAGATGCCATCTATGACAGCAGTGAGTGCCTCCCCTACCCAACTCCCCAACACCCTCCCCTCCACGAGAACTAATTGGTAAAATGGCAAGAAGGCAGGTTTCGAACTTGCCCTGGTATGTACTTACTAGCCAAGGCCTGTGGCACATTGAGCTCATCTCTTGTGCCTGAGGTTTCTCGTCCATCAAGTAGGAAAGCTGAAGTCCAGTTTAAAACCTCTGTGTTAGTTCGGGTAGACTAGAGAAACAAAATCATAGACACGCATATGGATATAAGGGTACAGTTTATATACAAGAGGAATAGGACATTGAGAAAGCATCCCAACCCAGTCCAGTTCTAAGTCATAAGTCCAATATTAGCCCAGATGCCTGATACATCTATAACGTTTCCTTCCAACTCACGAAGTCACAGGCCAGTGGGTGCAGAATCCTGGCGCCGGCAGGGGTCTCCCCTGGGCTCCTCGCTTCCAGGGCTCAGGGTCCATCAACAGCATCCAGTGGTGGTAGAAGCAACTCAGCACTGGCAGGGGTCTCCACATGGCTTCTCCAGCTTCAGAGGTCTGGCTCCATCAGGGTAAGGCAGTGTGGCTTCTCCTCCGGCTCGTCCAATTCCCCAGATACTGCCATCTTGTCTTGGCCACAGTTCGCTGTCTCTCAGACTAACTCCCAACAACTGGGGAGATAGCTTCTCATCTCCATGAGGGAAATACCGCAAGACTTACCAGAAGTCTCAGGACAAAGCCATGCCTACACGGAGGCCTCATTGGCTACACAATGGCTATCTCCAGATTAACAGGCTAGATTCCACCCCTACATCTCAATCATGAAATTAACATAAGCACATGACCGCCACAAGCTTGATGGCTACCTTAAGTAGAATATTCAATTAGGGCTGTAATAAATGCAGTTCCCGTTCCTCCGGTGCCCATTGCAGCTTTTACATGCAATACCAAATCCCGTATTCTTTATTTACCCAGTGCTGTGAGAAGTTAGGGTGCTTGCTCTTGGAAGGAAAAGAAGTTGGTTGTTTTTCTTTTTTGAGGAAGTGAGCTGAAGTGGTTGTTGTTGCTTGTTCGATGCCTTCCAGGTACTCCGACTCCTCAGGAGCCTCAGTGACATTGCACACAGCAAGCACAAAGCCGGCCTCCCGAGTGTTAGGCCCTTTGAGCCCCTTGTGGCCGCCTCTGTGTCAGTTCACCTCCTCGAGGGTTTTCCTCTGTTCACATGACCTTCTGCTTGGTCCAGCACGCTGTCTTGTGCTAGAGTCTGATCTCAACTCATAGCCCGCTCCAAGTCCCTGAGAAGAAGACTCACCATCTAGGAGCATTCTGCCTCGACTTCTTCCAAGACAGATGTCTGCTCTAATTCTTACCCATCTTCTTTCCAAATAGCTGTCACTTTTACCCAGAAAATAGCTTCAGGTTAGCTGAATGAATCATGCAGTACCTGATCCTGAAAAGCTATTTTAGCCTATAGTTCCTAAAACTTTTTCCAAGAGCATTTTCATGCCATGTACCAGCTTGGCATACATTGACAGTATTAAGCAGATATTTTGGAAAAGCCTGCAAGTGCTCACTAAAGAGTATGGTATTTGATGTACATTAAAAACTTGAAGGTACAACTAATTTCTCTAATTTAAACAAGTTGGGGGAGAAGTGAAAGAGTTACTCCATATACCGAAGACTCTTCTCACCTAAAGAAATACAGCTGTTGGAGTGGAAAAAAAAAAAAAGGAAGCTTTATACTTTACCACACTAAAATTTTTACTCCAACCACATAAGATCCTAATTTAGTTTGGGGGCAAGCGCTGTCTTCATTTTTGTTTCTATATAATAAAAATTAATGAATAGTTCAAGAAAAATATGCTTTTCCCTAATATTTTAGGGCTCTTGTAAATAGGATGGCAGTGTCACTTGTTCTTATCAGTGGTGTGCCAACCTGTGGTCATGGAAGCAGCAGTCATGAGAGCAAGCAGTGCATTTTATTGGGTGAATCGACTGCACAGGACCTCTGCAGAGGATTGAAAATCTAGGATGTGACCTTGAGGTCCACAGTGTGCCTGACCGAGGCATTTTCAGTTGCCTCATGTGCATGAGAAAGTTGGACAGTCAATAAAGAAGACTGAAGAAGAATCGATACATTTGGATTGTAGGACTGGCAAAGGATATTGAATATAACATGTAATAATAAAAGATCAAACAAATCTGTCTTGGAAGAAGTAAAATCAGAGTGCTCCTTAGAGGCAAGAATGGTAAGAGTTCGTCTTAAATACTTTGGACATGTTGTCAGGAGAGACTGGTCCCTGGAGAGAAGCTTCATGCTTCAAAAAGAAGAAGAGCTGCAGAAAAAGAGGAAGGCCCTTAACAAGTCAGATTGACACAGTGGTTGCAGCAGTGGGCTCAAATATAAGAACAATTGAAAGAATGACAGCCATCCCTCTGTTGAACATTGGATAGCTGTGAATCAGAATCAATTCAATGGTATGTAACAAAACCACCATCACTGAAATAAATTTGCGTTCCTAACCGAATTCAATTTTCAGATTTCCACTGGCTTAGTGCCTCCTGAAATGTCAAAAAAAAATTCTTTGTCTTTCTCTGTTACAGAGAGAGAAACAAGTATCCTCTCCTTTCTGTCTCATCATATTTTGGTGATAATGAATGATCATGACCAAATAAGTGCTGTCAAATCTTTAGAGAGTAATCTGATGGCTTAGGGTCCCTGTTAAAATAATAAGAGGTAGAAGCATGATGTAAATTTCCTTTTTCGTAATGTGTCTCAAAGATAAGATCCCAGACAAGGGATTGGTTTATAGAACTGAACATCACCTATAATCTTCCTTGTTCTCCTGTGAACAGAAGCCCCCAACGCATCCAATTTGAAAATTGTAAGGATGGACAGGACCGCAGGATGTGTAACTGGAGGAGAGGAGATTTACCTTCTCTGCGACAAGGTTCAGAAAGGTAAATAACATATTCAGGTCTCAAGACCTGAAACATCATTCTTAGTATATAGCTATGAGTCACTTTTTAACAATACCGTGGAACTTCTTTAAAACACATACACAATACAATTGACCGCTCCCAAATTTAAGTTGCCTGCCTTGTTTATGTTAAACTGTTAATTAAAGTTTTCAACAGAAGTTAAGAGAAATAAAAATTAGTAATCACTGAAGCTCCATTATTTTTCTATTTTAAACTTTGGTGTCTAAGTTGGTGAAACTAAAATGAGTAAGAGTCAAATGCATGGCACACATACAAACACATGCAGAGGACAAATAATAAGTTGTTGATCTTACAGTCCTCTGTTGGATTGCTGATAGCATTTCTGCAAACACTTCCATGTAACACGTAATGTCAAATAAGAAGAGGAAAACCAGTTGGATTAAAACATGCTAAGAAAGCCACGATAGGTAAAAGCAACTGGAAATCATGTGCTATTTTCTCAAACCATTCTTTTTAACATAGAATGGTAAGTGGAGAACGTACAGAATAGTCTCAATCTAAGCAGATGTGTGACGAAGAACAACCTGTAAATAAAAGTTAAAGCAGTTTTAAAGAAATATATTCTCATTTCAGCCTGTGTCCTCCAAAAGACATGGCCAGGAAAACATGGGATCATATTTTAAAGTAAAGTACAGGTAGTCTTTGTCCAAAGTGATTTTCACTGTATCCACATACTCTATTCTTAGCCTCTTAACCTAGTTCATCTACGTAACATTCATTTCCAGATTCTTGAGTGTGCATGCTATGAATAAACATAATCTGAGTACAGTTTTTGCAAATGTGATTCTTAATCATCATCCTTACATCGAGATAGCTTAGTAAGAGAAGTCTTCAAACTTGGTCTAAAGAATGCCAAGTAACAAGGTTAAAGGACTCTGCCTTGAAACCATGGGATGTTTCATCCAAACTAATATTTCTAAAGTTCTATTTAAAATTGCACTTTATTTTTCATAAATTGATAGTGTGGTCCTTGCCATAAAGTGGGAAATGATGGCAGACCTAAGAGGAGTTCCGTGGCGAAAGCGGGAGATCGTGGCATTATATCTACCATCATAATATGTTTAGTAATTCATATGAACTACTAATGTGTCTAGGAGGCCATGTGGCATACTGGGTTATGTTTGGGGCTGTTAACTGCGTGATCAGTAGTTCGAAAGCATCAGCCACTCTGCAGCAAAAGGACAAACAGAAAGGGAAAATCTACTTCCATAAAGGTTTACAGTCAGGTTTTTTTTTCCCCATAAAAGCTATCTTTATTTCCATACAATTTACAGATAGTTCGGGCTGAGCCCCGGTGGCGTAAGTGGTTGAGTGCGGGACTGCGGCCCACGGGCTTGGCGGTTCAAATCCAGTGGTGGCTCTGTGGAGCAGCACTGGGTAGCTCCCACGACCACCAGAGGCAGTGATACCCCCCCCCCATAAAAAAAAAACTACGGATAGTTCTCCCCTTTTCCATTAGGTCACTATGAGTTGGAATTGACTCTATGACAGTGAGTTTCACCGTGAATATACGTAGAGCCTAGACCTTGAAACTTCCTACACTGGGTTCAAATCCCATCTCTTCCATTTACTAGCCATTCCACTTTGGATAAGACAACTTAATATATTTGAACCTCAGTATCTCTGCTATGAAATGATAATAATAGTACACATACCTCATAGAGCTGTGTGAAGAGTAAGTCAATTCCTGTGTGTGTGTGTGTGTGTGTGTGTGTGTGTGTGGTGCCCCAGTAAACATTACATGACTTGGCTATTTTGTGAATCTACCTTGACCTGTGCTACCCCTTGAGACACCTGTACTCCTCTCCTCTTCATGTTTCTGAGAAGCACATTATTCAGGGATGACAGAGTGTGAGAAAGACTGATTAAGAGAAAGCTTGAGTTGAATAGGTTAATCTAATATTGCATCTTTGTAAATGAAACTTGGGGCCTCTTTCTGTAGTGACTAATGTTAAAAATTTGTGCTTGATTAAGCAAGTCAGGGATTCAGTGTACTATTTTATTTTTCTTATTTTAGAAAACATTCAGTAAGTAGTTGGTAGAATCTTAAATCAGTTCTGTATTTTAGCATGCTTACAAATACTGCGTTCTGTAACATGACATCCTGGAATTCGCCTGTTGACAGATGACATACAGATTCGGTTTTATGAAGAGGAGGAAAATGGTGGCATCTGGGAAGGGTTTGGAGATTTTTCTCCCACGGACGTTCATAGACAGGTATGTGGGTAAAGACGATTTTACGTTTCTGCTCAGTTGAGGGTCACGATTTCCATATGTGAAATAAGAAAAGCTAGAAGTAAACTTACCCTGCAGGGGAAAGTACTCTTTTAAATGTTACAGGTCTTCCAGAAAAGCCATTACTTGTCATCGAATTATGAGCAAGGCTCTTTAACCTGGGCTCTGAGGTTTGGTTAAGAAATTCCTGTGAGTGTCCGATCCCTTAACCCTTAATGCAGTGGTCCTCAGATCCTCTACTGAGAACGTTTGAAATACTTTGCTAAAGTAATCGTGCTGATACCTGTTTTTAAAAAGGTATTCCAATGCAACTCTTTTAGAAGTGGAATCCTTTTGTTAAGGCTAATGTGATTCTGATATGGCAAGATCTCCCAGCTACAGCTGAGTATATAAGAATACAAAGACAAACTCACTGCCATGAAGTCCTTGTGACTCATAACAAGCCTACAAGCAGGAGTTGAACTGCTGCTAAAGGCTTTATGGGAACAGATGGCTTCACCATTCTCCCATGAATCCACGGATGGCTTTAAACCACCAACCTTGTGGTTAGTAGTATATGAATATGTTATGAAAATATCATATCCCTAGCTTAATGATTACTCTTAATTCCTTTTAAATTGTGACAGGAATATTATTATTAAAAGCAATACAAACTGGGAGCCCCAGTGGCGTAAGTGGTTGAGTGCAGGACTGCGGCCCGCGGGCTTGGCAGTTCAAATCCAGCGGCAGCTCTCTGGAGCAGCACTGGGTGGCACCCATGACCCCCAAAGGCAGTGATGCCAAAAAAACAAAACAAAACAAAAAAAGTGATGAGATAAAAGCAATACAAACTAACTCACTGCCTCCAAGTCAATTCTGACTCGTAGCAGCCACCCTGCAGGTTCCCAAGGCTGTAAATCTTTATGGGAGTAGAAAGCCTCATCTTTCACCCATGGGGCAGTTGGTGGTTTCGAACTGCTGGATTTCACCGAAAATCTAAGTACCAATCAACAGATGACCAATCAAAGACATTATGACTTATCAGTACAGTGAATACAATTCTATTGTAGTGTTCAGAAATGAGTAGTGCCGTGGTGACCTGCTGGGCTGCGATCTTTGGGGTCCACAGTGTGAAAGCACCAGCCACTTCGTGGGAGAAAGAGGAGACTCTCTACTCCCTTAAAGAGTTCCGGGCTCAGAAACACCCAGGCTGGTTCTGCCCGGCCCTGTCGGGACACCATGAGTCAGTGTTGACTTGATGGCAGTGAGTTGGGTTTGGGTTGTTCTATGAACTCATAAGGGATCTCTCAAAAACACTGTTAAAATTTGAAGAAAATACTAAGAACATAACAGCAGTGTAAACAGTGTTCCTGCCTCTTTATGTTCGTGTGGCGTAATGCCTCTCAGGAGCCTGGTGGCACAGGGAGGAAGCCCCTAACTGACTGCTACCCGAAAGGCTGGTGATTCAACCCCCGCTGCCGGCAGCACTGTGGGTGAAAGACCTGGCAGTGTGCTTCTGTGAAGACTCCAGCTCGGAGAGCTTACCAGGCAGTTCACCCAAGTCGTTTCCCAGCTGCCACAAACTGGAGTCAACTTAGCAACCCCCAGGGACAACAGAGAGACTCTGGGAGGCGACCTAGCAACTGAGTAACAGTGCTAGTAACAGTGGAGGCGTGGAGGAGGAAGTGAATAGATGCAGTTAGAAATCTTCCACGAATACCATTGGCTGTCTTTTTTTATTTAGCTAAATCTCAAATTCTTTTCAATATATTATTACATATTTGAAAATAAAGCTAAGATTTGTAAAACGATCAAACATTTCTACCATCTTCAAGAAATTAATGAGGAGTCCAGAAGTGTATCTTAGAAGGAAGCTAAAAAAAAAACTCCCCGCTTAGGCCGAGAGCCTTGGTCCTCTTTATGGCCAAATGAGTGGTTCCTACAAGGCTGCCTTGCTATGAGGGCTTAGTCTCCCCTCTCCTCATTGGCTGGCCACCAACTGGGGAGCCATTTCCTTCATCTCAATTTCTTCCCACAGTCACACTTCCTAATGCTACTGTACCTAGTGCCTTGAAGATTTTCAAGGTTGATTTGGAAGAGGAAAAAGTATAAGTATTAATTAAATAATATTTACAACTAGCGGCCATTTGAAATATTAGACAAGTTAAATAATGAAGATTTAAAATACATTGATAGCAGGTATTTCAATTTCTCAGTGACGGTTGAGTAAAAGCTTATGGGTATATAATTCTGAGTCTTGTACTTGCGCTTGGGTGCTGTGTTTTTGTCCACTGTGTCTAAATGTTGGGCATAAAAAGAAACATAAGGAAAAAGTATTTTATGAGTAGCCTAGCTGCAAAAATTATTTAATATGAACATGTAGCACTTCACCAGCCTTTGGATCTTTTTACCCTGCAGTTTGCCATTGTCTTCAAGACCCCAAAGTACAAAGACATCAACATTACAAAACCAGCCTCGGTGTTCGTCCAACTTCGAAGGAAATCTGATTTGGAAACTAGTGAACCCAAACCTTTTCTCTACTACCCTGAAATTAAAGGTAACTTGGTTGTTTAGACTTTGGGGGTTGTTCCAGGAAAAAGACAAGTTGATTAGAAGAAATCAGGTAGCATTCTGCTTTTAATAGCTTCTAAGTGAGTACTGCTTCCTGAGTCCGTGCTATTTGTTTTCAGAGAAGAGGCAATTAATACACTGTTGGGGGATCACTGAGTTGAATCCAGCCTTTGGAATTCACACTGTTTCCATATTCCTACAAGCATATATGGCATTTAGAGTGTTGGCATGTATTTGAGAATATTATTGAGTAACAAAATTATGGCAGTTGAGATCAAAAGATAAGCTTTGGTGTTTAAAAAAAAAAAATCAGGCCACTCCGTCAACCAGCCTCAGGCAGTTAAGCAGAAAACGCAGCCACTGCAAAAGTATAAAAATAAATAAGATACCGTTTTTTCTTCATAAAAGACAGAGCTACACAGGGAGCTAGTCTCCTGAAATGGTTGTCATGCAAAGCATGATTCTGAGAAATCCCCAAAGCAAAGCGTCTGCACCCCATGTGAAGAAACTGGGGAGAAAGCCATTGACTCCATAAGAGCTCACAGAAGTCTTCTTAGGGAGGACCTGGTGTCACTTGGTCCTTACAATTTGAGGTGGATTTCAGCAGTTTTATGTTCAACAGAAGAGGAAAATGTTTTCTAGGCTTAGGAAACTGGGGGAACTAGAAGACAGAGGTCAGACTAATTAGTATTTATTCAGGGAAATGGTTGTGAAGACTGGCTGGGGCTGGTAAAGACTGAGGCCAGTGAAGTAGGCCAGGACCAGGATGTGGAGTGCCATTTGACAAATTAGCATTGGTATGTTTGGAAAGACGACTCTGACTTCCTGTCACTGATAATGACAAGACTGTCTAGGAGACTATGAGTCACAAGAATACTGCAAGGATTGCAATTATTGTCACAAAATAGGCTTAAATTATTGAATGGAGAGATGCTTTGCTCTGTAAACTTTCACCCCACGCCACACCAAAAAAGAAAAGAATTTTTAAAAATTCAAGCAAAAAGTGATGAAATTCGCATCGTTAGGGGTCTTAGGAATGATAGGAGGAGATGGATTCAAGACACACACGTCCATGCTGGCGAAGTAACCGAGAAGTTGGGGAATTGTAGGTGGTTCTAGTGGTTCCCTTGTAGGAAGCGTGTGCTGTAGTTGACTGATGAAAGCAAGAAAGGATCAAAGTAGATTTAGATGAGAAAGAGGACCGCATATAATAGGTACCTGTGCGAAATCAAGAATAGCTTCTATACAGGGGAACACACCTTCCAGTGTCCCCCCAACTCCCTCGTATTGCCAAGTTTTGTGTTTTCTATTATTTTTATCTGTCTGTAAAACTGTCCAGGTTGCTAAGAAGTTTCTTTATCATATGGAAAGATAAAACAGATTTATGTGACTGTTGTCTATCTCTCTATAACCCTAGTAGAAAGAATTTCCTTGGGGATGCAAACTTCATCTTTCTTGTTTGGTGGTATGTCCACAGAGAGCTCTGGTGGCATGGTGGTTACACATTGCACTGTTACCTGCAGGTCAGCAGTTTGAAACCATCCGCCACTCCTCGGGAGAAAGAGGAGACCTTCTAGCTCCAGAAAGAGTTAGTCTTGGAAACCCACAGGGCATTTCTACCCTGTCCTATAGGGTCACTATGAGTCAGAATCAATGGCAGTGGTTGAGTTCTGCCCCTGGCATCCAGGAGAGTATACTGCAGGCACACAGTAAATTACCATCATTATGTGCAAGGTTAGTAATAAATTGGATGCTATGCTGTCTCAGTGGCCTCTATTTTATCATTCTAAGATTTAATATCCATTGCCATACTGACACTGAGCCCACAGACAAAATTCATAATTAAAGGGTTTATGAAGGAAGTCAGATTGCAATGCCAGTGAGAAGTACTCAGGAAAGTTATCAGGACATGTTACAAAATTCTTTCAGATCTGCTAATAAATTCCCAAAGGGGAATAGCCCTCCCCTGGAAGCCTCAACCTGAAGGTATTCAACTCAAGTTTCATAGGTCAGCAAACCCAGCTCCCTGAATTAAGTGCCTAGAGTCACCTCATCCCAGCAAAACTCAACCAAAAGGCATTCCGCTCAAATTGTGTGGGTCAATAAGCCCTGGTTCCCCAAGTAAGTGCCCAAGAAGCATCTCATTCCACAAGCCAGTCTTCCACACAGAATCACTCAGTTTTATATCCTCAGTGGGTTGGGAAGGCCACCACTCTTCCATGCTCTGGCTACTGGTTCTGCTGCTGCTCTGCTGATGATATCATTGTCTTCTGGATCCAGGAGGCTTGCTGCATAGGGTCCAGAGGGATATCCTCTATTCCTGGCTTTTGCTGGTTATGAGATCCCTCCTTCTGTTTCTCAGAAGGCTACCACCGAATCCCATTAACAACTCATAGGTGAATCCTATCTGTATCTTGGCAGCCCTGGTGGTGGAGTGATTGCATATCGAATTGATAACTGCCCAGTCCACAGTTGCTTCAGGAGAGTTAGAGTCTCAGAAACCCCAAAGGGCAGTTCTTCCTTCTCTGAGTCAGGATGTCTCAGAATGGACTCAAAGGCAGGATCTTTTGAATTTATCAGGATCTTTCCCACCACCATCTTACCAGAGCCATGTAGGACAAGATCTTTTGCTGGGAGTTAGAGACTTTGGCTAGAACAGCCTCTTTAAATAAGAGCCTCACTGCCCCTGCAGATGCCGTCAAGTAAGATATCACCCATTGAAACAAAATATTTTCCTCCTGTTGGACAGAATTATTCAGCTCTGAACTCTCTGTAATCTTTCATCATTGCAGTTGTGCCTAGTAAGAATTTCAGAGATGATTGCATCCAGGAGAAACAAGATAGTCAAGAGAGAAATGATTGGCAAGGGACAAAGATACGTGAGAAGCTGCTGAGTTGTGTTATGAAAACTTAGAAAGATGGAGAATTAAAATCAGACTCAAAGTCTTAAAATCATGCTCAAAAGAAATAACTCTTTACTAGAAAACTAGAACATGAAAAGTAAGAATGAAATACTTTTGAGTCACATGCACAGCCAGAGGTGATAGAGGCTAAAACTTTATAGTCATGGGTTAAGCCAAAGTCATTAATCATTAAAGGGAACAAAGGTGTTTTTTAGTGTTTCCTCAAAATGGCAACTATTGTCATGGAAAGTATGTTCAGCTTTGAGTGTGATCTGCACTCTGCTCTGCTTGCAGACAAATCACGTAACCATCTTAGCTTCAGCTTCCTCTTCTATAAGAGATAAATTGTGTTATCCCTTCTAGAATAGGTTGATCTACATAGTACATAGTACAACAGTGTCACTGCCAGAAATAGACCACAAAGATCAATGAAGCCAATGTTAAAAATGTACATGTTCAGTTCCATGGAGATCAGACGGCAGGTCCTCGGGTAAAGTTTTCCACGTAGGATTTCCTGTCATTCAAATCTGACTATAGAACAATTCATACTTTTTAAAGTAACCACATTATGGTGAGATAGAACCAGTGTCTGTGCATGACTTATAAAGCCAAATAATTACAGAGAAAGAATCAGATCGATTCTTAACTAGAAACCACGTCAATAGACAACATTTACTTCTGTAGATGAATGTTCTCTGCTTCCCTTCTGTGAGGCCAGCAGTTTATAAAATGAGTAGAGATCAGCTATTCGTTAGGTAAGCTACAAATGGTGGGGAGAGTTTATGAATCTGTTTGAAAACCTTTATGGTTGCTTCTCCCTTTTGAGGTCACTTGTTTCTCACGGGAGCGCATTTTTTGAAAGTTGGTCCACTGCAATGTTTTCCCTAACATGTCTGGGCATGATCGGCTTTTAAGCCTGACTTGTTTCCCTACGTTCTCCTGTCCTGCCTTTCAACTTCATTTCGATCATGAGATGGTTGGTGAGTAGCAAGGTAGCAGTCGCCTATCAAATCCACAGAGCACTGAAATAAGTCCAGAACTGGATCTGAGGAAGAGCTTTCTCAAAACCACCCATGACAGAAATGACCCTGAAAACTCAGAGACAGGACAATAGTGCCCTTTATTTAACTTAGCAAAAGACACCCCCCCCCAAACCCTAACTTCCACTCTTTTAGTCATTTAGGAAGAAAATATGAGGGTGAGTCAAGACATATTGCTATCATATCTTAGAATTCTTCATTGAACAGAAATTTCAAAATGCACAGAGGCTGCTTCTTGACAGATCCTCCATCTGGGACTGTCTACTTATGAAAACAGAGTTAGCAGTTCGAGAACTCTTTTTTCTGTGCATCACGTCTGCATGTCAGTTTCGGCATCCTCCAGGGACTCAAGCCATGTTTCTTTTCAAAGTTCATTGAGTCTAGGGAGCAAAAAGAAGCCTGCCAGGGACAAGATCAAGACGGCAATATAGGCAGAGCCACATTCCTCGGTTAAACGCTCATAGGAGAGTGACTGCTGCTACCTTCGACGGATGGACCAACGGGTGCCTTGTCCTGAGAGGAGCATGTCCTCATGCTCTGGACTTTTACCCTCCCCTCTGTTGTTCTCCATTTTCTTTCTTCCATCCTTTCCTTGCTTCTTCTCTTTTTATTTTCACCGTAACCCTGTGCCCACTGACAAAACCCCATAAAATTGCCCCTCATTACAAGTTCCTAAAGATAGTCAGCCTAACCTTATGAGCTACCCTGAATTGAGCCTGATCAAAAAGCTCAAGAGCCGCTGGGGTAATGGATCTTTTTACTTGAAATCATTTTACTGGGGGCTTGTACCGCTCTTCTCACAATCCGCCCATCCATCCATTATGTCAAGCATATTTGTAGTGGTTGGGTTTTTTAAGGCTCCCGCGTGAGACTAAGAGGAGAAAGATCTAGTTCTACCCCGGACTTTGACCTGAGACTAAGTAACAACATTGTTTTCTCTACTGGCATCTGCTAGGAACTAGACCAGAGAAGAGGACTCAAATCATAAGCCACAGAGACAGTGAGAGAACGGAGGGGGAGCACTAGGTCTGCTGAGAAAGGAAGCGAAATGGCCCCGTTAGCACACCACAGTCACACAAGGGAGGAGAGAAAAGGGTCTCACACCACATCGCTGTGTGTTAAGAAAGTGGCTGCCTTAGACTTTTAGAGTCCTGCATTTTTCATCACTCGCCAAAGCCTCCAAGGTCCTCAGTGAGTGTGTGTGTTGTTGTTTTTGGGGTTTTTTTTGCATCACTGCCTTCTGGTGGTCGTGGGTGCTGCCCAGTGCTTCTCCTGAGAGCCGCCGCTGGATTTGACCGCCAAGCCCGCGGGCTGCAGTCCCACACTCACCCACCGGGGCTCAGCAGTCTCACTTTTTATCATGTCAAGTACTGAGGAGCAAGCTAGAGGATCACATCCTGTCTGTAGTCCCTCACTTAGACCCTTCTGCAGTACTTCCTGTGCTCTGAGGAAGGAGCCCTGGTGATGCTGGACTGCTAGCAGGGTGATTGGCAGTTCAAACCCACCAGCCGCTCCTCAGCATAGAATTGAGGCTAGCTGCTCCTCTAAAGATTCAAAGCATCAGAAACCCTCTGGAGGGGGGCTGCGGGTCAGCACTGACTCCGTAGCAGGGGGTGTGGTTTGGGCTGGATGCACCAATGAGAAGGTCCCTGGGTTTGCACTTGACCTTGAACCAGAAGGGTGGTGACTCAGACCCATCTAGTGGTGCCCTGAGGACCTGCTTCTGCTGACCTTGCACCCATCAACACCCCGGGGAGCCTGGTTGGGCTCACAGCACCTGGGATGGCAGTCAGGAGGAATCACCTGCGTGCACCTGACAGCATCGTTCACCGGGAACCCTCTGTCCACGTCAACCTCCGCTTCAGAAACACTCAGGGCTTCTGCTGCCTGCAAACTAAATTCTTCGTTTGTCTTCCAAGCCCCGCACAGTGTTATTTCCCAAACACAAGCTGAGTTTTATTTCCACTTACGGGATCTTCTGTTCTGTTATACATCGTGCACCTTCTTTTCTGCCCTAGCCACTCCCCAGAACATTCTCCACCTTCCCCCTCCACATAGAAAGTTGATCCCAAAAAGCCACTCCTTGGAAGCCCTTCCTGAATTCCCAAGCTCACCTGAACCATCGAGAACGCTGATCTGCACAAAGAATTTAACATTTGATTGCCTTAGAGTGCTCTCTTGCTAAATCTTTCCTTCACGGCCTGAAGAAAGAACGCTTCTGACACCAAAAACCTTTGTCCCGAGCACGTAACTTCTCAGAATCCAGTCAGTTCACCCTCTGCGTGGTGCCACGTGTTCCACTGTCGAAGTGTACCCCACAGGAGTTTTGAGGGCTGGTTTCTCAGAAGCAAAAAGCAGGCTTTCTTCCGCCATATCTTTGCGGGGGGAGGGGGAGGGCTCTCCAACCTGCATCCACCCTAGCAGTTCTGTGCTAAGCATGTTACCTTTTTGCACCACCCTGGGACTCCTAGCTCATAATCCACCCCACACCAAACTCACTGCCCTCGAATCCATTCTGACTCACTCAGACCCTATAGGATAAAGTAGAACTGGCCCCGTGTTAGCTTTCAGGGAGGTAAATCTTTATGGGGGGAGAAAGCCTCACT
Source organism: Nesogale talazaci (assembly GCA_004026705.1). Lineage (NCBI taxonomy): Eukaryota > Metazoa > Chordata > Mammalia > Afrosoricida > Tenrecidae > Nesogale > Nesogale talazaci. Next base: position 40,249 of record PVJH01003887.1, on the reverse strand, counting down.
GTTCTCCAACAGGTGAGTTCAAACTAGTAACCCTGTGGTTAGCATTCCAACGCATAAAGGAGCCACCAGGGCCCCTTTGGCTCAGATGAGGTGCACAAATGAATGCTAGCTGATTATTCACCACTAATTTCAGTGACTGGGGGAAATGCCCAATGGTCTTCTCTTCTCCAGGACTCTTCGATGGGCCATCTTGTCTCCTGGTAATTTTTGCAACATTGGGAATCCAACTGTTTGGGGCGTCTACTGTTCTGTGGTCTCTCAGAGGCTGGTTCTCCACCTAGTTACCCATTGGAATAAAAATAAAACTTCTTGAAATCGGGCATCTCTTCCTCCTTAAGGGGCTAAAAATATCACCAGGTTCAATATTCTTTCTGCGACCAGAAGTACAACGAAATCACTCTCTCTCCCTCTGCTTTCGCTTCCTTTGGGCCTATCTCTCTTTAAACACAGATAAAGAGGAAGTGCAGAGGAAACGGCAGAAGCTCATGCCCAACTTTTCAGATAGTTTCGGTGGTGGTAGCGGCGCTGGAGCTGGAGGTGGAGGCATGTTTGGTAGTGGCGGTGGAGGAGGGGGCACTGGAACTACCGGCCCAGGTAAGAAGACAGTCTACTCTTTCTGAAGTTTTTATCATTGCACAAGGGAGAGCCCCTCTCCTTTCCCTTCCATCATGTTTATGAATATGTCTTTGAGTTGAGTGGGTGTGGCATTACTGAATATAATATATTAATTTAAAGTTAATTCAACAGCTACATCTTTGTTGATTTTCAAAGAAGTGCATATCCCTTTTACAGAATGTAGATAATGCCAGAAACCTTCAGGAGGGATGTCGGGGAACATCACCCAATGCTAACTATTTCCTTTAGTTTGGTTTTCAGAGGTTGTTTTGGTATTTTGCTAATTTGTTTTTTGTGGTCTGTTGTTTTTGTTTTTGAATACTTGACACACACACACACATACATATATGTATGTATATATGTATGTGTATATATATATATATATATATTAAATACTGTCTTCTGTTTAATCCCTGGGTATTTTTCTGCTGAATGTTTTTCATCCTCCTTTTGGGTTGCATATTCTAAATCCCTTGTGTTTCTAGACATTCGTAACTGATGGGAGAATTTTCTAATTTTGGATTATTGGGTGCTGGACAACCCCCCCCCCTCCAGTCACCCATGGGGGAAAGATGAGACTTTCTGCCCTTGTAAAGATTTACAGACACTCGGGCTGAGCCCCAGTGGCGTCAATGGTTGAGTGTGGGACTGTGGCCCGCCGGCTTGGCGATTCAAATCCGGTGGTGGCTCTCAGGAACAGCACTGGGTAGCCCCCACAATCACCAGAGGGCAGTGATGCCTAAAAAACAAAACAAAAAACAACAGCAAAAGATTTACAGACACTCACAGGGCCAATTCTGTATTGTAGAGGTCAGATTGTATATTCTTTGTTGTAGGATTTTGAGAATATATAAAAACCCAGCACCCGGCTGAGCCCCGGTGGTGTAGTGGTTGTGCACGGGACGGCGGCCCACTGGGATGGAGGTTCAATTCCAGCTCCACAGGAGCAAAGGCTGGGCCTCCTACTCCCACCACCAGAGGGCAGTGATGCCCCAAAAAATAAAACAAAAAACAAAAAGCTAGCACCCAAGGATAACCCCTTCTAGTTATTTTCTGTGCATAATTATCTATTAATGCATTTTCCCTGGAGTACAACTGTGACCACCCATGTGGACAGCATTTAATACACTGTCTCGTATTAGGTGTTTATCCTCATTGTCCTATGAGAGTGGATAAACCTTATCTACTGCATCCCATAACGTTTTAATGAACCCACCCCCCCTCAGTAGTTTAAACATTATATAAGCCTCATTTCTAATGATTCATAATATTTCATCCAGTGAACCAAACCGTCGTATAGCTTGATGGATGTGATTTTTTATTATCTGTGTAAAATGCTCTTCTGAATTCCTTTATCCACACAGCATTTCTTTTACTTCCTGTTATCTTTGTAAATTAAGTTCTTGGAGATCTAATTACTGGGCCAAAGGGTATGATGTCTTCTTTCAGCTCCTTCCCAAAGAGTCCTGCCGATTTATACTCCCCCTCCTTACCAGCCAAGAGCCTTGGGGAATGAACACTAGTGGCCCTTACTTCATGTAGGAATTTTTCTGAGTTGTGAATGTTTTTCTGTGTTTGCTTTTCTTCCCAGTCCTCATCATACTCTCTCTTGGTCAGAGTTTGGGTGCTGACCAGGCACTGTTCACCTGTCCCTTTACCCCATGAGTGGATGATTTTCTCCAGCATGAATTGTTCTACGTGTACATTGTGCTCCCTACCCCACCCCACCCCCACCATATTCCAGTGGTCTCACAACCCTCCATGGTATCTTACTCACTGAACAAAAAGCCCGCAGGTGACAGACACAGAGCCCCTCACATGCAGAGCCTCCCACACGCAGAGCCCCCCACACACAGCCCCAGGCTTTTCATGGGGAAGGACTAAGGGGGTTTTTGAAATTAAGAAAGCACCCCTGCCCCCACCACCCTACCCACCCTCCTATTCTACATGCTGTCCATGTAGGTTGATCAATCCTGAGTTTCATACACTGAAGTCCAGTCCACGATCACACGACCTCAGGAGGGTGACCTCTGATGCCATAGCAACACGCTAATGCGAATGGGCACACAGAAAAGGCAGAAAATGTGAACAACCAGGACGACTGAACTGTGGAATGATATGATAAATGTGTTAGCTCCCGGTTAAGAATAAAAAGAAATCCCTCCATGTCTCCTTCATTCTATCTGTCCTTTCAGGGTACGGCTTCCCGGCCTATGGATTCCCTCCCTACAGTGGAATCACCTTCCATTCTGGAACCACGAAATCTAATGCCGGGATGAAGCACGGTAACGAATGCTTTGGGGTTGAGTTTTAATTCTGAAGAAGGGGTTTTTGATATAAAAAAAAATAAAAACTGTCATCATCAGTTGGGTCACCATCTCTTTTACATCAGGAAGCCATCCTCGCATTCACTGGGGGACGGATGCTAGCTGCTGATGACGTGGTTCTGACTCATGGAAAATGGTTTTCTTCGTTTGTTTGTTGATTGATTGGTTTGTCTTGTGATTTTTTTTGTCTTGTAATTTTTGATCAGTACTTGTCACAACAACATTATCATTTTGAAATTTATGAATAGTGCTGATCAAATAGGTGTATTTCCAAAGCATCATTATCTTCTAGCAGAGGGTATGAACCCCATTTCAGATGCTTTGCTTATTTTTATATACTTATTTCTAAATTCCTGGCAGTAGGTTATTCTTTTAATCCTAACCCTGATGACAGTAGATTTCTATAAGCATTAATAAGGGGCACAAGAGATAGTTGACTACGTAAGAATAAAAAATTAAAAAGAAAAACACCACCAAAGCTGTATTTCTATTCTTCCTCCTTTTTCTCTCATGCTTCAGAAGGCTTTTTGGGTTTTATAGGGTTGTTGTTTTTTTTCACCTGGAGGAGCAGTTGTTGCTCTCTTGATGGTGTATGTTACATGCCCGTTGTAGTGTCTTCGTTGAAAAAATAATACAAGGAAAGATTGCTGTTTATGGAATGCCTGCTTTACACCGAGTGTTTGGATGGGTTTTCATTGTCATCTTCATGATTGCTTTCAGAGTAAAACGTATTTCTTGCCAGACAGAAGACACTGAGAATGGGGTGGGGCGGGGGGTGGGGGGGGGAGGGTTGTTCATCCCTTGCTGAAGGCACATACTGGTAAGTGGCAGAAGCCGGCTTTGAACTACATCTGCCCATCATACTGAAAAGGCACTCAGGAGGCCTGTGAGACCACGTGGTCAGACCCACGAGAACGCCATCCAAAATGGGGCGTGGGAGATTTCCCACACTCAGAATGTGGCCTGCGACTCCATCTTCTCCATCTGATCTATGCTATTCATTGGCATTAGGAACAAACTAAACAAAACTGCCGTGCCTTCACCCACGATGAGTGTTTCACTTTCAGTCCAGCTATAAGACAGGTTAGCTGTACCATGGTCATTTTCAAGAAAAAGAATTGAAAATCTTTTCTTCTTCTCTCTTTGTCTAACTCTTCACTAAGGTCAGGAATGACGACTCAATTAGTAGACCTGACAGGAAAAGAACTAACGTTTTGCATTTGTCTTAGGACCCATAGGCACCCCCTCTAAAAATGGCCATGGAGGTTGTGATGAAAATCTTTCTGGGAAAGTCATTGAAACCACAGAGCGTGATAAGGAGTCCAGCAATGCGCCTGATGGAGTGACGCTGACGTACACCGTCGAAGTAAAGGATGAGAACTGTAAGGTTCAGCTTAAGTGATCCCAGAGCGATTACAGCGTTTTGGCTGGTGGGGGCGGGGGTTGGGTGGAAAAGGAAGCCTGTTGCAGACGAAGAAACATATTTCTAGAGGACAAGTTTCTTTTCTCTTCAATCTAAAGGTGGCACAGCAATATGGCCTTACAAAGCCTCGTGTTTTTTATCTGTCCTTTGCGAAGCACATGTCTGGTCATTGTAGTCACACTGGAAATTCCATTTTCCAAGCTAAATCTTGAAAAACACAGAAATGTACACACAGGCTGTCCGGTCATGAGCACACCATTGTTGTGTGTCTGATCCTAGAGAGCAAGTCCTTGCTTAGGAGTCATCCTCCCTACAGTCTAACTGATAGACAGTCCTAGCTAACTGCAACTGAGCCAAAGAATAGGAACCTTTCGTGTTTTTCCCTGTCATCATCTCTCTTGACAGAATTAGGGTTAAGATGGGTTGTGTCCTTTTGTGTGCACTTTGATCTAGTTCTATTAGCTTATGTGTCATGGTTTTAGCTCTTTCTGGATTGTCCTCAACTCCGCTCATACGGACCCTGCTGTCGTCAGATGCTTTTGGGTCCGTTCAGAGGCATGGCAGCCCTGCCTGGGCCTGGTCCATCCTCGCAAGGCTTCTTATGTGTGAACCCTTTGTCGCTGCCATTGTGTCCCTCCATCTTGTCAAGGGCCTCCCTCTCTGGCATTGCCACTCGACTTTACCCTCCATGAGCTCCTTCCCCAGAGCTCTGTAGGACAGAGTAGAAATGCCCACTGGGTTTCTGAGACTGTACATCCCTATGCGAATGGGAACTCTTATTTTTCTCCCTCAGAGTGACTGCTAGTGTAACATATTCAGACCTTTAGATTATGTACTACATGAATTATGTGTCAATAAAATTGTTTTTAAAAAAACAGCACAGGTCATACACCAAATTTGCTATATGGGCCCTACTTTGCCAATGGCTGTTCTTAAGGAAACAAATTTTATAAAAACACCAGTGACTCATGTAAAGTCTGATTGTCTAGAGCTTTTTGGGTATGTAAGGCTTATTTCCCCCAAGAGAATGGCTATCAAAAATTATAGCAAAGGCTGAACCCTGGTGGCGCAGTGGTTGTGTATGGGACTGCAGCCCACAGGGTTGACGGTTCAAATCCAGCAGCAGCTCTCCAGGAGTAAAGGTGGGCTTCCTACTCCCACCAGGGCAGTGATGCCACCAAAAAAAGATTACAGCAAAATTCAGTCCACTAATTGGGAACTACTCATTTTCCCTTAAGATGGCAGATGTTACTGAACTCTTCCTCCCTGACAAGCCATGGAAAGAAATTTTCAAATCCATCCATAACTCTATTTGTGAGTAAGTCACTATCTAGCCTGTTCTCGTGAACACAGCAGGGAGCATTTTCAACTACAGAGATGTGTTCAGGCGTCACCACGGGCATGCTTATAATGGTCATTGCCTTGAGGATGTCATATCTGCTGAGCACGTATGGGAAGCTCTCCACTGATGCCACTCCTTGCCTTGCAGATAACCTCTTTCTGGAGAAAGCAATGCAACTTGCCAAGCGGCATGCCAATGCCCTCTTTGACTACGCGGTAACAGGAGACGTGAAGATGCTGCTGACTGTCCAGCGCCATCTTACCGCTGTGCAGGACGAGAATGGGGACAGGTGAGTCAGGACTTCCGTGTGACGCGGGTGGGGTTGAGTTCCGCAGGAGAGAACATCAACAACATCGCATGGGTCACGATAGAAAGAATTGTGCCAAGTTAGTAGGCTGTGTCGACGAGAAAAAGTAAGATAACATAAGGTAGCATCATTTGCTTCTCAACACTTTTTCCTTCACCTTTTAGACTCTGGCCTGGTTGAAGAGGCCTAATCACATCCCAGACAGGCTATCACCCAACAACATACTTGTCATTTGGTGATGTTTGGCTTCCTCTCTGGCTCATAGTAACGATGTATGTAAGAGAACAGAAGGCTGGTCCCAAGCCACCGTCATGATCACTGGTCTGGTGGGGCCATCGGCAGCTGGGGTGTGGTGCTTTCCCACCCAGCAGGTTCCTTTCCTAACACCATTTCAGACAGTGTCCTCTACTGATGCATAAGGTTTGCATTTGTTCATTTTCAGTTGATTGCCAGACTTTGGCAATACCGGGCAATATGCAAGTTATCATAGTAGCCCCCCCCAAAAAATTATAAAAATGGATTTGTAATGCAGTGTACTATTGAAAAAGAGAGAGAGAACACAAGAAATAATTGTCTTTATTTTCCCACTACTGGTTCCTTATTCATGGCTTCTAATAACCATTACTGGTCTGTAACTGGAAAAAAGTCTGGTGACAGCTCCAGCCCATGTTATGTGGGAGCCTAAAATTCCAAATACCACGCCTTCCATTCCTGCTCTTAACTGAGAGCAGATTTGCAAAGCCACCTGACTTCTTTCTGAAATGATCCTTGTCGTCCTTTCATTGGGATGTCTAAAAGGATCTCAAATGTCTGTCAAAAACAACAAGAGGCAGCAGCCTTCGAATTCAAGGGAGACGTCTTATCCAAAACCTGCTGAAAAGAGTGGCAACACCGACAGACTCTTTTCTGTGTATGAGCGCCGGAGTGCTGATTTTTAAACCTCACCTCAAAAACAGAACCAAATATTTTAGGAAAGTGCCAACCTCAAGGTTTCAAGCAGGGACCTTTGTTCTCACTCCTAGCAGTGTAACCAAGGATGTGGTATAACCACTGGCCTTGTTAAGACAGTCCCAGAGGAACGGCATGTGCAGCCCGCTTAGGGTGTGTGATGCCATGAATACCAGAAGATGTCTCTACCCCACCTCCACCTCCATGGTTAAAACAACCAGTTCATTTTCAACAGCATATGCCCACAAGAGAAAGAAGTTAACCAAGCCAGGAACAAGTGATGTTGGAGGGATATACTGAATGGAGGAGTCTAAGAAAGACAAGCATGTTGAGAGTTGAGAGTGGCCGCCGGCGTTGGAATGGAGGGTTGCAGAAAGGAAAGGGGGTGAAGGCCATCAAGTGGGTGTCAGAGGGAAAAATGGGCACAAGTGTTAGAACCTTGCATGTAAGAGAAAAATCAAGGAAGAGTCTTTCCTTGTGCAAACAGAATGAATTTGAGACCCCTCAGGGCTCCAAACATCCTCTCACAAGAGGGCTGTGGCGCTTGACAAAGCTCGAGGCAGGAGAGGTGAGGGAGACCTGAGAGGGACAGGGAAGTCTGCATAGGAGTGTGGACAAGGGACAGGTTGGAGCCATCACAGCTCGGCTCTCTTTTTCACTGAATTTTTCATCTTGTGACGATGAGTCATCCTAGAAAGCATCATTTAGGGCTGAGACCCAGTGACGTAGTGGTTGTGCGCGGGACTGCTGCCTACTGGGATGGAGTTCAATTCTAGCAGCGGCTCCACAGGAGCAAAGGCTGTGCCTCCTACTCCCACCACCAGAGGGCAGTGATGCCCCCCCCAAAGAAAGCATCATTTGAAATTTTTTTAAATTATGGGGGGAAATTATGTTAAAATTTTTGCTATTGGGGAAATTCCCCCTGAGGGTGTGCAGATGAATGGGCGGGGGAGCCAGACTGCTATGAAAGACTGAGGTGCACATGAACATGTCAAGGCAGTTTGAGGAGGACAACATTGTGCCAGGGAAAATGACAACATTATGTCTGTGCTGCGTTTTAGGCACGTGGTGGAACCTTAATTTTTGAGCATTGCATTTTGACAAACAGTAGTGAAATCTTGTCATCATTGTGAATATTTGTCAAGCAAGGAATTAGCAATAGTCTACACACAAACACTGAAACACATGTCCTCCTGTGCCTATGCTAATTCCAATAAAATCTGTGGTGACTCCATAAAGTTTGTGAGAAAAGACCCTTGTTATTTTTTGTGTGTGGGCATCACTGTTCCCTAGGGGGAGTAGGAGCCCAGCCTTGCTCCTGGAAAGCTGCTGCTGGATTTGAACCACCAATCCTGTGGGCCGCAGTCCCACACACAACCACTATGCCACCGGGACTCAGCCCCTCTCCCCCCCACCCATGTTCTTTTAATTCCATTTTGTACCAACTTTCTAAGACCCCTCATATCCTTGTGTAATGTTTCACACAGCACTCTCTACTCTTATATCTAGGGTTTATAATTCATTACAATAGCCACACAGAACTCCCAGACCATTTCGTGATTAGGACTTTCTTAAAGACATTAGCAAATGTTCAGGATGCAGTTATTAAGTCAGGATATGTTACAGACTTCTTTCAGGACTACAAATAAATGCTTAAAGAGCATGTCCAAAAGCACTCAGCTCCAGCTCCATGGGTCAGAAAGCCCAGCTCCCCCAACCAAGTGCCTGCAAGCACCCCACTCAATGAGCAAGCCTCCTGCCCCAAAGCCTTGGAAAGTCACAGCCTTGGAACGCCACACTCTTGGAAAGCCACACGAGCAGTGATGTCTGTCAGTTGCCTTGCGCTGTGAGCAGGGCAGTCTGCTGCTCTGCCTCTGCTCTGGATGTGGGCTCGCTTGATGCTGGTGGTGCTGCACTGCTGTCAGAGCTGTCTTTGGGATCAGGGAGCCTCCCTGTGTAGGACTCACTCCACTCCTGGCTCCTGCGGGTAGTCAGATCCCGCTCCTGCTTCCCAGAGAGCTCAAATCCTGCTGACAGTTACTTATTGATTAATCCTGTCAGTGTCTTCCTTCCACCTGCACCATCTTCCCCAGGCTCATACAGGGGAGGGTGGGGGGAGGAGAAAGTTATTCAGTGAGAGTATCAAAGACTTTGGCTATAAGAGCCACACTGAGTAATGCACTCCCTCTACACTTGCTGTGATGAAGAAAGAAATCTGAATAAAGTAGCATTGGTGTCTTTAACTCATCGTGACACTCTAGAACAGAGATCACTGCTCGTCTGACTTTCCAAGAGTGTAGCTCTTTTCAGGAGTAGAAAGCCTGATCTTTTTCCCATGGGGCAGCTGGTGGCATCAAACTGCTGATTTGTGACTAGCAGCTCAGTGTCCCCCACCACGCCTGCTCTGAGTCATAATCAACGTGATGACAGTGAGTTTGGCTTTAGAGTTTTAGATATCTTTAGATTAGAAAAAAATCCATCCTGTGCTTAAACCCCAGATGTGCTCCTGCTGCTGTAGGGTCCTTTGAATGTGCCCAGCATCTTAAATCTGTACGTAGCCTGCAGACAGCATCCTCTTCAGTGCTCGTGTGTAGCAAGGTAGAGCAGCAGGTATGTAACTTGAGCAGAGCAGTTTGAGAGATGAAAAGGTGACTATACGAATACAGACCTGGGCTTGACTTCCAGCTTCACCACTCACTAGCTACGTGGTCTTAGGTATGTCACATTTTTAAGCCACATTTTCATCACTGGGGAAGAAAAAAAGAACAACAATGTTACCTACATCATAAGATGCTGTTCTATGGGCCTGAGCTCCGGTGGCGTAGTGGTTGTGCGCGGGACTGTGGCCCACTGGGTTGGAGGTTCAAATCCAGCAGCAAGACTGGGCCTCCTACTCCCACCACCAGAGGGCAGTGATGCCCCCCCCAAAAAAGATGATGTTCCGCATAATATTAAGTAAATAGAATCTCTCAACAGAGTTCACTTTTTTAACTATTGTTATTGTTGGCTTGCTTCCAGTTAATTTTAGAATTAAATATTTTGGGCAATTAAAAGAAACGTATGTGGGCTGAGCCCCGGTGGCGTAGTGGTTGTGCGCGGGACTGCGACCCACTGGGATGGAGGTTCAATTCCAGCAGGGGCTAGGCCTCCTACTCCCACCACCGGAGAGCAGTGATGCCAAAAAAAAAAAAAAAGTATGCATCTAGGAATGATGTTTAGCTTTTTTTTTTTTTTTTTGGTAAACTGTGTTCATGTCATCCTACTAGGTTGAGACTGTCATCTCACGTTAGTGCTTAAAATGCATGCTAAGACCATTTGGGCTTTAGATTCTGCTTCAGAGAAGGTCTCTAGGGACCAAGGAAGGCGGCAGCACACTCTACCAGGAAAGTCTTCCCAGGAAAGGTAGTTTGAAGCGGAAGGTGAAGGATAGAGTAGGCATCACTGAGACAGAGAAGAGGAACAAAAGTAGAAGGAGTGCTTGCATAAAAGACATATAGTTACGCAATCTTCAGAAGTTTGTTTCATAAGTTTTTTTTACCCAAGAGTTCTCTCTCTCCTCTCTAGAAAGATGGGATACCACCACTTGTAGTTTAGGACACCATGCTTGTAAGTTAGGAGAGAAGCAGAGCTAGGTGAGGAGAGTAAACTCTTCTGAACAATTCCTGTGCTCATGAGAGAAACTCAAAGAAAAGCAAGAAGAGAACCTCACATTACACGAAGTAAGGATTCGAACTTGGGGCTCCATGACCTTAAAGCCTGTGCATGGGACCAAACAACATGCTTCTGAAGCCCAGACCAACACTGCCCATGAATGGAGCATACCCACCTTCAAATGCAGCACCTAGTGGACTCCAGCTTTTCAGAGCCAAGGTCCTTCCCTCTCTTACATGTCCCTTCTCTGCAAGCCAGCCTTCTCAGTGGCACCTCCCAACCGCAATGGAAACGGACTCAGAGGACCAATGTCACCCTGCAAGTGTAATCATGCTGCAAGCGGTTTTTCATGAATGCTGAAGTTGACTCTGACGTTCATTGATTATTGTCACTCTCCTCTGCATTCTAGTGTCTTACACTTGGCAATCATCCACCTGCATGCTCAGCTCGTGAGGGATCTGCTGGAAGTCACGGCAGGTTTGGTTTCTGATGACATTGTCAACATGAGAAATGATCTGTACCAGGTAAGGAGAACATTGACAAAACATCTGTGGTTGGGATTTGGGGTCGTTGCCCTCAAGAAAGAACTTTTTTTTTTTCTCAGAGAGAACTTTTTATATTATAAGATCTCAAGAAGAATATTGAAGACAGATTTTTGTGTATAAATGTGTAGATTTTTTTTTGTTTGGGTTTTTGCTTTGTGTGTGTGTTATTTTAATGGCAGCAGTAGCAAAAAGTACTTTAAACATACAAGTTTTAATGTCTTTCTTGGTAATATCCTAAGATTAAGATCCTCATTAGTTGGAAATATGATTATTCTGATTGGGATCCTTTGATCGTGGGTAGCTATTTAATAGTGATCATCATGCAATGACATTTTGCGTCTTTCTGAAAGATATAAATCTTGTAAAATCAACCAAACATTTCATCTTGTAAAGATAGACACCAGAGTGAAAATGTCACATTTGCCAGAGAAAAAAATCAATTAGAAAAAATTTTTACCCAGTAAGGGACACAGATTTTGAGAGCTACTGAAACATGCTTAGACAAGTTTCAGGTTAAACATCCATCAAATAAAGAGAACCCAGAAAGGTTAAAAAACAGAGAAGTTGCTTGAGGCAGAGAAAAACGTCTTGCAGAAACCCACCTCCCCATGAGGTAAACTGAGAAGACCAGCACAGGCTACCACGCTGGGTATAAATAGACGTTCGGTGGACTCGAGGGCAAACATATATGTTCAGGCAAACAGTAGACAGGGGCTCAACACACCAGTGATGACCACTCACCTTAGAACAGCCGGCGGTTGGAGTGCCGGCGTCTGCCCGGAGGTGCGGGAGGAAGGCAGGAAACAGAAGGAGGCTGGGTAGATCTGGGTGCTGCCTTGCCATGCGCGGCAATGAGTGAAATGAAGCGAGATGTGTGACTTGTGGAAGCCTTCACCCAATACAAACATCTTACAAAAATTAATTTGATAAAGAGTGAGCAAGACAATACATGGAGAACATTCCGTCGTAGGCTCAGGGTGGCCACCTACATGGGCACAGGCAGGTTTCCCCGATTGAAAACAGGGGATTAAAACTTTGGGCCAGAATCGGAACCCTGAGGCTAGGTGCATGGAGTTGGATCCGCAGCCAGCGCCTCTGGGTAAGCAGTGGCAGAAGCACGAAGGGAGATGAATTTCGGTGTCTTAGAGGGTCTCCCACACCCCTCCCCTCATTGCTTTCCCCACCTTTCTGGTTTCTCAAAGCAAAAGTGTGGAAATGTTTACATGGAGTTTCCAGTAGATTTTTAATCTCTGAATAGGTGTTTCCTGATGGGGGCGGAATAGTAGTTGCTCATTTAACTTAATGCCTCAGACCTATCTAGCTGTTAAACTTAAGGAAAGTGAAGTTGGCAATTCTTAATAAAACAACTAGGCCGCAGCCTGATTTTGTAATTGCATGTAAGGGATGTCTTCAAATGCTCATATTCTTCTGGGGAGCTGTTAGTCTTTGGAGAGTCACTTGGCCCCTTAAGCTTGAGTCCCTCAGACAGATTGTTCTTTGTGCCCCTCTCAAGTCTACAGATGAACTCAGAAATGGGAAGTGGTCGCTTCTCAATGCTCCATTCAAAGACGGCTTCACTTCATTTCCTGTCGGTCAGAGGCAAGGAAGGACTTGTTTTTCGGTTTATAAATAGTACCTGCAAAGGACACAGCACAGGCGGCTCAGCGGCTGTAATTTATGATGTGCTCACCTCCTTCCTTGCTGCATCATCTGGTTCGTCTGTTCAGGCTCTCTAGTGCCCCAAGAACAAAAACCTGAGACCACCCCAGGGACATTTGGGTCACTTCTAAGCTGGTGGCTGCCAGGAGAATCCAAGTCCATTTCTCTCCCACCGTCTGAACCACTCTAGTGACTGAGCGAGGGTCCTGGGTTTTCTTCTAGTTCTCAGACATGCACACACAGTGGCAATATTGCCTTGAGAATCGCCAACAGCAAGTGGTCAACTCTATCTCTGGGAAAGGTTCTCTGGTAACTATTCTACTTGGGAATTCGTACAGCTCTCTAAGCAATAAAGAGCTGCTTTGGCGAGTATCTTAAGCATTCTCCCAAAATATCTTTCACTAATCTGACTACATTTCTGCTACCATCTGTCGTAATCAATTCTGCCCTCAACATTCTAGCTATACACACACACATGCTTGCACAAATCCAAGTGTACACTTCAGATTTTTCTGAACCTATTTTAAAATTCTACCCTCTTAACTTTTGTTTTCTTCTCCAACCACCCCGCCAACCTCTAACACAGATTATTCCAGTGAATTTGACATGCATTTTATACTTGCATCTCTTCCTCTCAAGCGAGGTAGAATTGTTGTCTTTGTTTTTGCTTTGAATTGTTTTGTTTAGTGGATTACTCATATTTCTTTGCTTTTAATTATGATAAATTAATACTCAAACTTTTAACATCGGTGCAGAAGAATCAAAGTGCCCTTCCCTGGTAACATACAAGTCCCTTGACTGTGCCCCAGTACGTGATCATTGTTTGTATGGGTTTGCTTGGTGTTTTTTTCAAATGCTGACTACATATGTATGAGCACTTTAAATATAGAAATATTTTAGAATAGTTTCACCAAATATCAACATTGAATTATAAATGCTACTATGACTAAGAATTAAACTTTAACTTTTTTTTTTCTTAGTGGGTCCCTATGAGGCAGAATCAGCTCAATGACAAAGAGAGGGTTGTTTTTTTTTAATGTTATTACAGGTTATAAACCTACTGCCATCAAGTTAACTCCTATTCATAGCAACTTTATATAGGGTTTTCAAGACAATACACCTCTACAAAAACAGACAGCCTCATCTTTTCCCACGGACTGACTGCTGGAATGGAACTGCTGACCTTACAGTTAGCAATGCAGTGTCTCCTTTAGGTTCATAGAAAATTACCTCCCTCTCCCCAAAAAAAGTACAGAAAAGTTTCATGTATCCTTGACCCCACTTTCCCAATGGTAATTTTTCTGTCATACATGCACTACTCTCGGCTGTTATTGTAGGTTCACTTATTCATTGCAATGGCCACACAGTCAATACTCATGATTAAAGGCTTTATTGTGGAAGGTAACAGGTTAAAATTCAGGGGAGAAATGCCCAGGATGGAGTTGTTTGGTCAGTGGGTATTACAAAGGTCTTCCAGGACTGCTAATAAATGCCCAAAGGACATGCCACTTCTCTTTAAGCCTTACCCCAAAGGTCAGCAAGCCCACCTTCTCCACTTAAGTGCCCTGGGACACCTCACTCCCCAAACAAGTTTCCTGTCCCAAAGCGGTCAGCTTCACTTGCTGTGTGAACTGGGAAGGGTACCACCACACCATCCTGTGCCCTAGCTTGTTGTCCTGCTGCTGGTCCTCCAGGCCAGCGCTGTCTTCTGTATCAGGGGGACCTCCAGTGACCTCAGGGTCTCCTGTCTCATTGTTGGTAAAACTCCCGATTTGGCTTCTGAGAGGGCTCATTTTATGTGCAGCTGGATGACAATAAATGAATCCTTTCAGTATCTCCCCGCGTCTTCTCTTAACCAGACCCATCAGGAAAAAGTCACTTGGTGGGAGTTACAGAGACTATGGCTTGAAGAACTATGCTCAATAATTGGCAGTTACCCTGCAGTAGCAGCTTGCATAACCGTAGTATAGTATCATAACCAGGAAATTGACATTGGTAAGCCCCTCTAGTCTTGGTACAATGTTGGATCTTACTCACATTTCACTAGTTTTTGAGTACACACATTTGTGTGTGTATTGGTTCCCTGTGCATGTATTTTTAAGCATACAAGTGTTCCAGTGATAAAAGTCACTGTCCTCTGCACCCACTGTTTCTAGGACCTATCCATGCTGTTGTTTGTACTTGAACTACTGAAGAGAATCCCAGAATGCATTTCCACTAGCCAGTTCCACACCAAGTAGACATTTAAGCTGCTTCTAACTATTTACATCCACAAGTAATACTACAGTCATCTCCCCACCAGCGCCCTTTGAGTGTCCGTGTCAGAATCTTACTCAGCTGTCCCACATTGCATGTCTAGTGCATCTGTCAGGGCCCTTCAAAGTCACAGGACAAGTAGTCTAGATTTACATTATGATGTTTATTGTAAGGAGTTGGGTCATATGATGGGAGGGTGGGGGTGGGAGGAGGGCTAGCAAACCCTGAATCCACAGGCCTGGCCCATCAGTCCATGATTCATGTAGGTGTTGATATTCACATTCTTGAATCTCTAAATCTGTAGGGCAGGATGAAAACTCAACAGGAGTGCTTTGCCCATACGCTCTTGAAATGAAGTTTCTCTGGAAAACTGCGGTGTTTTCTATTTAAGGTTTTCACCTGATTGGAAGAGTTTTCTCTGGAAAACTGCGGTGTTTTCTATTTAAGGTTTTCACCACATTTGCATTTGCTAATACGTTTACACAAGACCTTCGCAGGGGCACCTAGATTTGTCTTTGATTAACTAACCAGGTACACAAGGCTGGTCAAGTGGACACATGAAACTACTGTGTGGCTTTCCAGAATGACCTGTCCACAGCCATTGCAGAGTCCCTGGATCCCCTCGTTGTGTAACTGTTACTAGTCTTAAAAATCTAGAAACATGAAATAGATGGTTTTGTGAGAGAACAACATTAAAATTTAAAAAAACACCTCTCATCATGGAAAGAGGGTTTCTCTGATATGAATAGTTAATCAAGAGGCTTCTATATCTATTCGTAGAAAAATGGAATGGAAAGATCATGGAATTTTTCCACAAATATTTTGAATCCCCTCATGTGCACATGTGGGGTGTGTGTGTGTGTGTGTGTGTGTGTGTGTGTGTGCCTATTCATACTGCCAGTTCTCCCTACCTCAGTCAAATGTCGGTAGCTTTCCTGTGCTTCCTGCTCTTGCCAAGGTTTAGGCAAAATTCCCCGGCAGACTGGAGTTGAAAAACAGATTCAATTGGGTGAAAACATTGCTGCTCCCAGCAGCCTCCGTCTTGAAGGTTGTTTCCTGATTGTGTTTGCCTTGCTTATTTTCGGAAGTGCTGTTTCCAGAGCATCTTATTTGACTTCCCTGCAGTAGACTGTTGTGTGGCAGAGAAGTCAAATGGACCAGTTCGTCACCTAAGAAACACCAATAATCAGTTTCTCTATGCATCTGAGCATTCTTAGTGTGAGTGTTGTGTTGCCCTAGCTAAGACTTTTAGAATCCTCTAGTACTTTTTACAAAATATGGAGAGACCACTTTGCTGATGTTGTTTTGTGAACCAGACAGTTGAACTATATTTTCCACTTGGCACATTTATTTGTCCATGCCAATAGAGAATGACAGTCCCTTTTTTACTATAGACCCTTCAGTAAGACCCATCTCACTTGGCATGTTAACATATGGAATTATCAGTTGAAGATAGAAACTCGAGAAAACTAAGCTTACTAATGAACCCCAAAATAAACAACCCAGGCCCGTTGTGTTTCAGTCACTTTTGACTCATAGCGGCCTCATATGTAACAAAATGGAGCTGCTTCGTGAGATCTTCTTGGCTGTAATTTTAGCAAGTTTTTCTCCTGCTAGGATACTTTTAACTTGAACAAGCCAAGTTTTCAATAAATGAGGGCAAGTTGTTTGCACCATCTAGAAACCTAAATTCATTAATATACCCACAATCAATTAACCATTAATGAATGAATATATATTGTTGAGTTAAGCAACAATTAGTGAGCTGTAATGAGAAATAGAAAAGCCGTTTAGTGCTTTGGATATGAAAGAGCAGTCCTAGTAATTGAATTACTAAATGTATATTCCAAAGGACCGTCAAAGAATTGATGGAAAATTCCATTTTCCTTTGATTCCATTTTTCCACCAATCTTTTAAAGCCTTCTGTATTGCTCATAGTAGTGTGCGATATGAGGGTGTAAGTTATTTGCAAAGGTCAGGAGCTCATCTGAGAGTGGGAATTGGCTTTGCCCTATGGGTCTACCTATTGCCCTAACAGCCACCAGATTCTAGTAGGCCCTAAACCTGGACAGCTGACCAATATATATTGCCACTGTACCCTCTCCCTACTATTCGCAGACGCCCTTGCACTTAGCAGTGATCACCAAGCAAGAAGACGTGGTGGAGGACTTGTTGAGAGCTGGGGCTGACCTGAGTCTTCTGGACCGTGTGGGAAACTCTGTTTTACACCTTGCTGCAAAAGAAGGGCATGATCAAATTCTGAGTATCTTACTCCAGCACCCAAAGGCTGCACTACTGATCAACCACCCCAACGGGGAAGGTAAGAAACAACCACCGATTGTGGGACAGCTTTCAATACCAGCTTTCTAAGTGACTGCTGAGTAGTTGACCCCCAAACAAGCCCACGCCATCAAGTAGCCCTCGATGGCACGGTTTCCCAGGCTGTAAATTGTCGTGGGAATAAACAGGTGCATTTTTCTCCCATGGTGCCTGAGGAAACAGTCAAAAGTGTTTCAACTTGAAGCCTTCGCCTCTCCCGGGTATTTCTGTTGCTCCCCAGAGCGAACTTCTTCATCGATGATTTGGTATCACTTCTCCTTTTTCCAGTGCTCTGTGTTCTTGGTATTCTTCCAGGGACATATAGACAAAAAGAATAAATGTTATTTTTAAAAGAATGTTTATAAACCTTTAAAATAAGGAAGAACAAATGAATAGTCAAAATCAGGCATAGGCGAGGGAGGGGGTTTCGTGGAAAATTGGAATGGATGCACTTAGCAGTAACAGAATGCTTACAAGAATTCTTGGAGTCCCTGCACACTGGTCCATACGTATATGAAGCCTGGATTCCTCAGTGACTGTCTTTGCTCTGTGCATCTCCTGAGGACATGATGGGAGTCCTCGGGGCCGGGGGGGCGGGGGGGAGGGTCACCTTTAAGTTCATCTGAATGAACTTATCAAAAGACAGACCATGCAGCCGATCGTGGCCAATGGAGTCTTTCTGAGAGCAGACAGCCTCATCTCACCGGTCAATTCAAACCGCTGCACATGCAGTTCACATCCCAGTGAGCAACCCACTTTGCCCTCAGGAGGCCTCCCGTGAGCCCGCAGTGTCTGTGAAGCACATCTAGGGGGAACCAACCGTGCCCTTCAGCTTCTTGCCATTTCCTTCAGCTTCCTTGAGGACCATCTTGGGAGCAGCGGTTCCACGCCGGTGACTGACTGTGTTCTTGGGCCGTAGGTCTGAACGCAATCCACCTTGCCATGACGAGCAGCAGCATGCCCTGTCTGAGGCTGCTGGTGGCCGCGGGGGCAGATGTGGACGCGCAGGAGCAGAAGTCGGGGCGCACAGCGCTGCATCTGGCTGTGGAGCACGACAACATCTCCTTGGCGGGCTGCCTGCTCCTGGAGGTGAAGGGCCTAGCTTCATCGGCACATTAAATTCCCAGGGGCTGGTGGGGAGTAGAATGGGTGGTACAAACCTTTTGTAGGTGGACAGGTTGGCGGTTCAAGTCCACCTAGAAACAGGTACTGTAGAAGAAGGCCTGACGGTCTGCTTGCCCAAACTCAGCCATTGAAGACTCTTTAGCATACAGCTCTGCACTAGCCCGTGGTCACCTCGGCCACACCCTGGCTTCATTTCAGAGTCTGATGTCATTCAGCGTTTTTCTCGCTACACTCGGCTCTTTGGATTTCCCATCTGGGAAAGGCTTCTGAATAGGAGATCAGGGATCGTCTCCCCAAGCATCTCGAAATTGGGACTTCTGCCACAGCCGAGACAGCCCCAAACATAAACTGAGCTGGGAATGGGACCCAGAAGATCAAGCAACAGAGGGAGACAGGGCAAAAAGAGCAAGAGGTGCTGCTGGTAACAGTCTTCTCTGTGGGTTGGACTTTCAGGGTGATGCCCAGGTCGACAGTACCACCTTTGACGGAACAACACCCTTGCACATAGCAGCCGGCAGAGGGTCCACCAGGCTGGCAGCACTTCTCAAAGCAGCAGGTAAGGCGGCCCGGCCTCCTCAGTGGAAGAGGTCCCCAGGAAGGCAAGCCCTGGTAGCGCAAGGAGCAGTGTTGTCATGGTTCCTTTAAGCAGCAGACCTGATGATGAAAGGTGTGGGTAAAACAGCGATAGGACAAAGCACTTTGAACGGCCACGTAGGCCTCCGCATGGTGATCATCCTCCTTTTCACCTTGACTCGCATCAGGGTTTAGTTGTTGAGCCAAATCCAGTGACAAGGGCTCTTGATAAAGTTGACTTGAATTTCTCACAGAGGAGATCAGGGACAGTGCCCTGAATCACACAGAGTCAGAAAAATGCCATGTCTGAGACTCCCTGTGGCTGAAGTCACCGTGTGTGTGTGTGTATGTGTGTGTGTGTGTGTGTGTGTGTGTGTGTGTGTGTGTGTGTATGAGAGAGAGTTTAAAGACTTCCTCTTATAAGTAAAGGTCTCTTGGGAATTGATGGTACAAGAAGCCGATTTGTCATGTGTTGAGTTCTATTAATCATGCTCTAGGGAGCAGAGTAAAAATGGACGGTGCACATTGACCTCAGAGCTCAGCAGCTAACCAAAAGGTCGAGAGTTCAAACCCACCAGCCACTCAGAGGGAGAAAGATATGACACTGCTTCTGTAGAGATTGGGAAACCCTATGGGGCGGTTCTACTCTGTCCTCAAGAGTCAAAAGAAGTTGGAATCCATCGACTGGGCAAAGAGTTTGCTCTGTTTGGATGGGCCCTGTGGTAGGCTAAGCCCTACAGCCAGGGCTTTACACGCACTGTCTCACTGAGTTCCCACACTCGGAGATCGATGTGGCCGCCATCATCCCCACTGCATAGCCAAGGAAGCAGGCTTGAAAGACTGGGCTCCAGCCTGGAGTGAGTGGCAGGCAGAGCTTTGACTCGGGGCCGACCGTTCTGAAATTCCAGATGCTGTTCTCGCCGCCTCGTTTCTCTTCCTTAGGAAGCCTGCCAGTGTACAGCTTCCATTCCATTAAGCCTGGAGAAAACCTTGGGAAGTGTACGGAGATTGTACTGCTCAGCCTTGAATCTCCAATGCAATCTCTCAATTGCATGTTCTGAGCAGTAACAGCAACAGAAATGCCCAGTGAAATTAGTGTCGTAAGCAGGCCTGATATATTTGACTTAGGGTGGCTTTTTAATTTCATGTTTTGAGAGAAAATCAGGGAGTTAAAATACCACCTTGAAAAAAAAATAAACTCCTTTAAAAAAGAAATCAACTCATCCTTAAGAAGAATCCTCGTGTACCCTACAACACAAATCAGTCTTAAAACCAGTATGTCGAGTGAAAGAAGTCCATCACACAAGGACACAGATGGCACGCTCTCACTGATCTAAAGTAAGGACAGGCCATGGAAAGAAAGCAGTGTGGCATATCTCTGGGTGCTGAGGGGAAACCTGGGGAAGTTTGTGTGATCACTGTCCTGAATAGACCATGTCATTGCGGTCACTAAGTGGTCTGCCTGAAAATGCTGCATTAGCACATGTCTTATATAGCTATATTTGTGATTTATATCTGGCACCAATTCTTTTTACTGTTGCGAAAACATACATATGTGAGCGCATGGTTATGTGTGTGTGTTTACAACAAGGAAAACAAAAAGATGTAGGAAGTTCTCGACGCTTTCCTCTAACAGACGATATCACATCCTCCATACACAGCAGTCTTTTCTTCTCTCCACTGTCAAACTTAACCTTTATTTTTGAACAAGAGACTCCGATTACAGGGTACGTGAGTCACTTTGGGAGTCATATGTCATAATTAAGAGATGCTGCCAGGCAGGAACCTGTAGCCCTTTTATAAAAGCTTCTTCTTGAATTCCCAGAATTCCGTAAAAGGCTAGCAAGAAACACTTTCTCCAAAACCTGGATAAAGAAACTCAGGTGGACAACCCAGTCCTATGCCCAGAGTCAGGAAGAAGTTCCCTTTAGGAACAAGTGTAGTTCAGCTCCTCTGTCTTCCATCCTATAAATCTGTTAAACTGGTTGTGCCCTTGTTCTCTTAACAAGTAAACTAACTACCTCCTAGATCAATCCCCGCTTGCAAAATGAAATAGAGCTACCGCACCAAGATCTTTGACGTTCATTAGACATTACCACTGCTTACGGTGACACAAATCAAGTGTTCACCCAGCAATGTGCAAACAAGATCATCTTCCCAAAAAGGTGTGGTGAGAATTTTATCCTCCACTAGATACCAAGTTAAACATTAAAATGCTTCCTTTGCCTTTGAGAAGTAACTCTTGATCTCATCTATGAGGTTCCGTAGACGTTTTCTTCCTGGAGGCAAAAGAACACACAAGATTCCCAACTTGTCATCAACTACACATCCTAGCAGAATTGTTTTGTATGGTGGTCAGTTGGTTTGGGTTTGTTGGTGGTTGGTGGTGTTTTGTCTGTTTGTTTAAAGATCAGGGTTGGACCCAGGAATAAAACTGACCTTATCGTTTCTGGACATCAGTCAGGTGTGCTCCTCCTTTTTTAGTGAGTGAAAGAAGAGGCTGAGAAATGTGTGTTTGCCTTTGCACATTCGGACATTTGGGTTACTTTTATCCCAAAGGGTCTCCCTAGTCCCCATAAACTGCTGTCCCTTTGCCCCCAAATTAAAGAAGGGTCGTTCAGTTGGAGAAACCCTAGGGAGATAAATATGAAATTCAAAGTATTCAGTCTTCTGCTTTTGATAATGTCTTCAGATAGCTAGGATATCATAAAACATCTTTACAGACCCAAGGAATTGTCATTTAAAAGAAGCTTTGGGGGTATTTCAGTAGAAGTATGATTGGTAGATAAAAAATTTGCCAAGCCATTGCCTCTGACAGCTGCTGGGCTCTGCCATTGGGAGTCTGAGCCCCACAGGGAATTGAAAAGGAACAAGATCTGAGTTTACCTAACACTTTGCACCTTGATTGGACAGGAGCAGACCCTCTCGTGGAGAACTTTGAGCCTCTCTATGACCTGGAGGACTCGTGGGAACAGGATGGAGAGGATGAAGGGGTCGTGCCCGGAACCACGCCTTTAGATATGGCTGCCAACTGGCAGGTGAGCGCTTCCCCAGTCCGCGTGGCTGCTCCTGAAGGAGCTAAAGGTTCGGGAAGGTATGAACAGTGGGTCTCCCTGGATCTTCCATTTTCCCAAAGAACCTGGCTTTTATTTTTAAGAAAGTTGTGACTGCCTTGACAAACCTATCCCTGAAAGATCTGGATTAGCTGAGTTCTGGTTGCCTCATCAGATCCGAGTCCAGATTTGAGAGAGGGTTAAAAAAGAGAAGGCTCATACCAGAATGGTTACCACAGCTTCTGTGTCTGCAGTTAAGGGGAAGGTGATGGTTTGGTCCGCACTGAGGCTGGTGATTCTTGCACAGAGCATGAAAAGGGGGATTCCTGGGAGCATGTCAATCAACGTGAACAGAACAACTCGATTTAAAGTCGTGCTTGAAACTCCCTTGACAGAGACCTAGAGATAATGACAGTGACTAGGTCTTCCTGACCCAAGTTGAAAACCAGAGGTGGCAGATGGGTGGCACTTACGTGTCCAGCAAAACAAAATAGGTTTCTCAGGGGCCAGTGCTGCTCCACATCCGTGTAGGAATTCTTCCGGGCCTTTGTTTTCAAGCCGAATGAGCTTTTGGAAAGGCCCTGTAGTTCTCCCCCTTTTAGCACCTCGTTTCGTACCCCCAAAGCATAGAAAGGGAACCTGCTTCAGTGACCTCTTGCTGTCTTTACCAGGTTAGCCAAAGCAAAGCCTCCCCAGAGAACACAGGAAGGCCTCCTTAGCTCAGCCTCAGATTCCTCCCCTGGACTTGTGTCTGTTGTTAAGACTGTACTAACACCTCCATCAGAGTGTACGATATGCTAAAAGGCTAAATGCTAAAGCTTGTGAGCAAGTAGATAGCATTCATTGTCATAAACCTTTAGGTAGGGTTGAGGGGCTGGCTCAGGGAACAGAGTTTCATAGCTCAGCGGAGCCTCAGTCTTAGCCCTCGCTCTCAAGGGAACGAACGCCTGGCCCAAGCGATAACTGACTTGGTGGCGTAGGCTGCCTTTGTCCCTCAGAGGAGCCTTGGGATGGAATCTCCCTGAAGCTGATCCCACTACCCTCCGCAGGCAGTTCTTGTAAAGCAGACCTCCCTGCTCCAGAACCCCTGCAGGGCACACGTGTACCTGGGGATGGTACTGAGCCCTCTTGTTCACTCTGCCTTCCTCAGGGAACACGGTCAACTAAGGAGGACATACAGTGTGATTTATCACAAAGAAACAGATGACCCTGGTGGTCTGAATCATGCGTGATCTTTTCCCCTCTTTTCCCTCCCCACAGGTTTTTGACATATTAAATGGGAAGCCCTATGAGTCGGAGTTTACATCTGATGATTTACTGGCACAAGGTGAGTCGTGAGAGGACCCTACTTCTCTTAACCAGTGTTGTCTCCACGCTGTCCTTGCACAAGCCGGGAGGGCGTCAGCAAGCACCTTGCATTGACGCAGCATTGAACTGCTGGGGAAGGGCTGTGCAGCTTGATGTGTCACAGTCCCAGGGGATGGTAATTCTGGTCATTGGCTAAGGAAGACAGCCTTGGAGGGTGGGCGGGGCAGGTTCCCCGGGTCACCAGGCATGAGATGGACTCAGTGCCGCCCAGCAACAAGGACCTGGTAGGACCCAGGGCTGACCAGCGAGAAGCACAGTTGCTTGTTTCAGGACCCAAAGATTCCAGTGGGATGGGAGAGAGCAGCACCCCTTTTAGTCTGCCCAAAGGACAGGCTCCTGTGAGTCCCTGGGTGTCAGCACTTGACGCTTCCCTTTGGGGGTGGCGGGAGAGCAGCGGGGTGATGGTGGGTGCCTGGGGGGGTGGAGGGATGACAGTGTTTTCTCCACGTTTCCTACAGGAGACATGAAGCAGCTGACTGAGGGCGCAAAGCTGCAGCTCTACAAGCTGCTGGAAATTCCGGATCCGGACAAAAACTGGGCCACCTTGGCACAGAAATTAGGTCTGGGGATACTTAACAATGCCTTCCGGCTGAGCCCTGCTCCCTCGAAAACACTCATGGATAACTACGAGGTAACTGTTTCATTTGACTTTACGTTGGGGCCACTCCCTTAGCTCTGAGGGAGAACCCAGCCCTTGAAGAAAGCCTGGGAGGCAAGGCAGCCAGGTGAGGAGCCCCCACTCCTGGACAGGGTATTTCCATGTGCTGGCAGAATGCCCCAGAGTCCCCAGGGAACGAGTCCTCTGAGGGTCTGGATGGCCACAGAGCTTTGATCCCCGGGGGAAAGACTGCAGTCAATACACTGCCTGCTTTCCCCCAAAAGGACATCTTGCCCAGTGTCAGGACAGGCACCCATTCCTCAGCGGAGGGACTCCTAGCAGCGCTCAACCTGGCGGTACTTTCCTTTCCAAAAAGAAAATGTCGGTGTTAGCTATTGTCTCTCCTAGCTAGCTGCTTATCCAGGGACCCTGCCTCCATGACACTCTAAGCCAGCGGTTCTCAACCTGGGCGTCGCCACCCCTTTGGTGGTCCAACGACCCTTTCACAGGGGTCGTCTGATTCATAACTAACAAAATGACATTTATGAAGGAGCAACCAAAATGATGTTATGGTTGGGGGGTGGTCACCCCCACATGAGGAGCCATGTGAAAGGTTCGGGCCTGACGAAGGTTGAGAACTGCTGCTGTCAGGAGAGGTCACACTGCATCCGTGCATCCGTGACTCCCTTCCTCTCGCTGCGGCCCCCTGAAAACAGCGGCTTCTCTGCTGCCATTACTGAGCCCAAGCCGACAAAGGCCGGATTGTCTTCATTCTGCCCCGGCCTTTCTAGAAGAGTGTGTGTGTGTGTGTGTGTGTGTGTGTGTGTGTGTGTGTGACAGAGAGACAGAGACAGACAGACAGATAGCAGGGGCAGGGCAGGGAAGCCGTGCCAGGTCCCATCTGCCCAGAGGTGCTCCGTGCACGGGATCTGAACCCCAGCCCTATCCTCGCTCCTCGAAGGTGTCTGGAGGGACGGTGCAGGAGCTGCTGGAGGCCCTCAGACAGATGGGCTACACGGAAGCCATTGACGTCATCCAGACAGCCTTCTACAGCTCGGGCAGGACCACCCCCAGTGCCAGGAAGACACCTTCCCAGACCCGCTCACCACCGTGCTCACCTTCCTCCACCAGGCAGCACCTAGGTAAGGGCAAAGGGCCATCAGGGTCCCCGCTCGCGCCCCTCCCTCCAGAAGAGACTGCCCTCTGTGTCTGTCTGCCCTGGGGCCTCCTGGGCTCCACCTTCCACTTTCCCCGACACTGCTATGGGGGTGAACAATGGCTTAGACACCTCACTTCCATAGATTCATAATGTATAATAAAAACAAACAAACAAACAACAAAACCCGATAAGCAGTGGTTAAGGTAAACCTTGTTTCCCGAATTCTCTTCAATTGCAAGAGAGGACAGAGAGGACATACCCCTCCCCAATTTGTGAGTGCAAGACAGACACCCCGGGTTGGGGGCTGGTCCTGTGGTTGCCCATCCCCTCAGTCCCCCAGCGCCCTCTCCTGGCTGCTCCCACTGACCTGGATGTCTCCCAGGAGGAGCTGGCTGGCCTTCCCACCTGGTAAGCATGCACCCAAGGGGAAGGGACACTTAGCACCCGCCAGGAGGCCTAGACAAGCGGACTTCACAAAGGTGGTGGGGTTAAAAGATGGCCGTGTTTTCCCACGAACTTTGGGAAGCCGCCTCCTGTGTTTGCAGAATTCTGTCCTCACACTCTCTAAACAGCAATGTCCTTCTCTAGGACTGCTATCACAGAAATGGCTTGAAAGGGGTGGCTATAGCCAGCAGCACTTTGTCTCCCAGTCTCAGAGGCAGGAGATCGAGATCTGGGCACCAGGTGTAGATGGGGACGACTTTCTGTCCGGTCGGCTCTGGGGCAGGGCTCTTCTCTGCAGCGTCAGCCTTCTGGCTCCCCCAGAGATCTCCATGTCTCTTGGCATCTCTCTTACTGGATCTCGGCTCTGCTTACTTGTTCAGTCTATTTCATGCCTCGAAAGAAATGGACTCAAGCTACACTCAACACCAATGTTTCCTCATGCCCATCCCAAAGACTGCCTGCTCCCAGGTGCGATGATAACCACGAGGCAGAAAAGGTTGGAAAGATTTGCAGGGTCTGCAGGGACATAAGTCAAACCCAGGCATTCTTGATAAACTCCCACAGCCGCTGCCCTCTGCTCACTCAGCCAGGGCTCTTGCCTTCACTGATAGCATGGATAGTGCGGGACAGTACACACCCTCCCCTTTCCATCCCTTTGATCAGTCAGCGCACTGCTGCCCACACCCGCACCCACTGCCCGGCCTCAGGATTCAGTGGGTCAGATGTCAGAATGCCCTTTGAAGAAAGCCCCCTTTCCCTGGATCCATCCCTCAGCCTGGTCCAGGCCCTTGCTCCTGGAATCCACACCCCACTCTCTCTCCTAGTAGTAGCTCCTCCTGCCAACAGCCTGCTGCAGTTCCCCTCTTTGCAAACAAAACACATGGGGGCAGCTCATTTCCTTCACCCCAGAGATAGCCCGGAATCTCTGAGCCCCACTCCAGCATTGCTTCTCAGAAGAGGGCTTGAGAGTGGCACTTCCCACCTCCTAACTTCCATCCTCAGTGGGATACCTCCCCCAGTAGGTGGAGGTCCATCCCAGGTCCCCTGGTCCCGTCATCCCATTTGCTCATCCTCTCAGCCCTTCCCAAGGGATGGTGAGGCCCCAGGCCACTTCCTCCGACTTCAGAGCATCACGACCTCTGACCTTGACCCCCTAGCTTCACCTGTGCGGTGGCCTTCACAGCCACCTCTATGCTTACCTTGTGCAGCACCAAATTCTGTCACTCCCGCCCAGTGCTGGCCAGGGTGGTCAGTGACTGCCTGTCTCGAGCCGACTAAAACAGGAGTCCCAGGATTTCCCGGGAAGACTTGCCTGCTCTAACCACCCCACCATGTTCACCCATCAAGGACTTCCCCCCTCTGCATGGACTCTGTCTCATCCACCTCCCTCTTCTGCAGCCTCTCCTAACTGGCCTCCCTCTGCCCATTCTCTTCCTGCCTTCAAGCCATCCTTTGCACAGCAGAGGGAGTGAGTCGTTTCAAATCAAAATCACTGTTGCCTGTTCTGATTCATTCCTTTATTCTGTGTGCCCGGCACTGTTTGAGGCGTTGGTGATAAAATAGTGAACCATTATTTCTCTGTCTTTAACATCACTGAACTACCCTCATCCTTCCACCCGACTCCTTATGGGTTCCCAAGAGGTTCCTCTGAACTCTCCGCTCAGGAGTCTGATGGACTTGAAGGCCTTTGCATAGTCTTCATCTTGCATACCTTTCGATCTTGGTGTCAGTGTTACCTCCCCTAAGGGCAGGCATCACTATGAGAAACCCTTTAGAAAGTAATAATGTATCCATCAGGAAAACGGTCCAGTTTCTTGATTATCTTGGCCCAGTGTCCCTCACACACAGATATCCAAAGAAACCAGTCAGTCCTTGCATCACAGGGAGGGGTGCAGGGGCAGGGGGAACCCAAGTCCTTAATTTAGTTATTTCAAAGTGCTTCACGGTTCCTACCATAAGTTAAATACTTAAAAAAAAAAACCTGAATAATGAGTCAATGGCCATGCTGATGTACTATTCTGATGTTGGAATTTAGCATCTAAGAAAACAGCACATTGACTTGTGAATATATATTACATTTCTGTTTCACTGGGCTGGCTCTCTCTCTCTCTCTCTCTCTCTCTCTCTCTCTCTCTCTCTCTCTCTCTCTCT